>JAQFZW010000698.1:0-45815 GCA_034687055.1 Heteromurus nitidus | reverse complement strand
CATGTACTACTTGTGTAGTACAGGGTCTGAAAAGTAGTACTGTACTGCCGAAAGTAGTACGGATCGCCACCTAACATCCTTCTCAACATGTATCTTTCAACTTTGACCGTGGTCCCGGTTGGACTATAGGATATCATATGTCACGTCGAGTCTCGAGTGTCATAAAGTCATGACGGGGATGTAAGCAAAGTTGACATTTCTCAGGTTAGGTCATGTTGATTCGTATGCGTATGTCTTCATGCATTCCATGAAAGAAAATTGTTTTTATGCTTTCGCTCAAAGCATGACACGAACGATTGACTTTCGTGCCTGATTTTTACTTGAGTAAGTTACCATTTTACAAGTTAGTATAAGGTTACATATTTGCAATTTCGTTTGTTTGAATTGAAGTGGCATGTGATATCATGTCACGCATTTAAGATTTTTTTGCCAACAGTTTGCCGTGGCCTTTAGAATATTTTAGCGCAACAATAAAAGCTGTACTACTCTGCGGAATTATCGTCGTGTGTATCCTTTTTTACACAAAAACACAATATAAATTGTAATGAATAATGTGTTGGCTACTTGGCGATATGTGGATCTATTTCATTTTTCATACGGATCTTGCGATTTATTGGTCACGCGCAAACTAGCTAGTTGGTGTGCCTTTGAATGAATGAAGTGAAGGGACAAGGTTGAAACTACTAAAAATATGAAATGATTATGCTAAGCAGGATGTGCGATGTTGACCAGTGGCAAAAAATAGATATTACCAAATTCTTTCGTTTTTAAAAATATATCTTTCATTGTCTCTTCAGTTGCAACTTTACAGACAATCGTACGTATACTCCGCAACTATGCTAATCATTAGAAAGTAGAGTTGAAATTTTCTACCTGTACAACATACAGGGCGAAGAAATTCATAAAAAATGCTTTTTAGTCCGAAGCTTTATTTCAATAATTTTCTATTTTTTAAAATAAAAAAACAATTAGCCACATATGAATAAAAATTCTCTGAAAACGGGACACAAAGGAAAAAGCCGACATTATATTGTCGGCTGTAGACTGTAGATTCATGTATCAAGAACCCCTGCATTTTTTGCCGTTTTCTGCAATTAATGCATTCGAAATAAACTGACACCAAGACAGAACCTGTAAATCCGACGGCTTATTTTTTGTAGCTTGGCGTTTCTTTGATATGAAAAGTGCTCCCATTTTGTCGCGTCTTGGCTACTCTGCTCTCGTCGCTAACTAGTTTAGAGGTTTTAAATTGTTCTGAGAAGGGATTAACTCAACAAGACACTTTCTCGTATATGGATTGTAATATATACCTGCTGTCGCATACTTTTTTGCGAACGAATAAAAAATGCAAGAAATGCAGTCGACTGAGATTTCGCATAATTGAAACAAACGAAGAATATGAAGTTAGGGCTTCAATGTGGAGTTTTTTTTAAATAAAGAGACTAGACTCGGACTGGTACGTGGTACTGTCTAAAACGAAAAGGGGTTTATAACTTAATTGGATAGAACAAATTTGTATGCATCGAATCGAATGGAAATGCAATATTGTTTTATTCTCGAGTTACAAAAAGGGATCGGCGGAAGGAATGACTTAACGTTTTGCAATGTAACAATATATTTCTTAGAAAAAAATAAACTATAAATTATTTTCAGTAATGTTAGAAAGACAAGTTCCCACTCTCACTCCCCGCCTTCACCACTTTTTTTTGTATATCGCTTCCGGCTAAGCTACAAATGAAGTTACATTTTATGGCTTGTCTTGCGTAATTTTAATGGTTTACGTCCTCCATTAAGAAATAAATTGCATTAGTTAGTATTATATTTATAGTTTGCGGTGGTGTGCTACGTTTGTGCCTTGTGCAAATGTCAGGATTGGTTTGAAAAGAGGGGAAATGTCGCATGTCATGTGTCATGTTGGAGATTTTATGAAAATAAATATAGTATAATGCAAAATGTAAACCGGCTCACACCGCACAGGAAGGTTTCATTCATCATTACCTATTTTAAAGTTTCATACGTATTGTATCGGTGTTGATAATGATCTGTTGGAATTGTGGCTAATGAGTTGTAGAACATATGACGCGTGTTACAATATTTTTAATGATAGCGTGCTTCGTTGCAAAGGAATTTTTAGAACATTTAACCCAACACGTAAGGCGTGTGCTTTGTGTCAAATATTTTTTGTTGAGGTAGGAGTAGGAGGATAAGGATATAACTGCAATCAAATCGATGTAGAATATTATGTCGTCGTTCACAATTCCTAGAATTCCCCAATTAAATCTGTCTTATGCAATTTGTAAAGTGACTCGAGTAATATAAAACACGTGGAGCTGAGCTAATATTAATGCATTGAACATTAATGTAGCTTGTCGTAATTTGCTAATTTTTTTGAATAGTATTTGTGGAAGCAAATCAATTGGATTGGGCTGGAGAATGGCAGATGACGTATTGCAAAATTCGATGTATTTGTGTCTGATACTGAAATTTTCAATGCCATTTTGTTCTGTCCAGATAAAACGTGAATGGACACATTGCTCATTGGAAGGAAACTAATTTGCGACATTTACTACGCAAATACAAATTATGATGACATGACGCATATCTATGATTGTTCAATTATATTTATATGGAGTGGGATTCAAAAGTGCGAGATGAAATTGCTCGCATAATTTTCATGAGGAACGTCATGCAAATCATGTTCAATTCAAGGATGTCGCATGTCAGCACGGAACAAACTAACTGTCAAAGATGATTTAGTCGAAAGTATAAAATGGCATTGGAGGACATTTCAATCCTCCCATTCCGCAATAAGTTACACTGGAGAAAATAGAACAAAGTGTCAGAGAAATCCTTCCTTGAAATCATGAAGTTTGTGCTCGTTGTGATCGTGGTGTTGGCAGCAGTTGCCTTTGTAAGCATAATTATTAACACATAAGTTTAAAAAATGAAGCAACTTTTTAGGAAATCGGTGTAAATGTTATTTTAAAAAGGCAGAACATGAAGGCGAAGAAGGGCGCCATCATCATCATCACCATCATCATCACCACCACCACCATCATAAGCATCATGAAATGAAGTGTAGAGGAGAGCCTGTTGCTCGAAATGAGGAGTTCGAGAAGGCCATGAAGGAGTGTAAGGGAGAAATCAAGAGGAATGAGGATGATGAAGAGGCAGAGGGTCGCAAAACGGGACGTGCTGTATGAACATATATATAATAAAACACATTTATTTCAGAGAATATGTGTTCCCTGAAAATTAATTTTTTAATTATAATTTGGACAGTGCCGAGCAGTTTGTGCGATGACGAAAGTTGGAGCGGTAAGAATGCATTTAAGAATTAACACATACGTAGTCCAGATATCATGTGTGCGGTGATATAAAAAGTTATCTTTCCTTGTTTAAATAGTTTAACAACAAGGGTCTCATTGTGGAAGAAAAGTTGAAGGAAATGATCACTTCCAGTTTTGCGAACGAAGAAGCGAGAGAGGAAATCATTGATGACATTATGACATGCGGTAGAAACGCCACCGGTCTGGGAACCGCACATTCTGACAATCTTTGCTCCAACTACAAACCTTACTTGGAGTGCACCTGGATGTCAATCGTCGAGGTATGAAAAAGTTTCAAAACTGAAGTCGGGCTTTCTGTATTAACGTTTTACTAACAATTTTTTTGTGAAATTCTTGAAGGTATGTGCTGATCCATTCCACCATGACGAGTCTGAGCAAGAAATGGAATAAATATCTTCAAAACCAACATAACCGATTCAGGACGATATGCGGCCATATATTAAATGGTTTACTTACAAAAATAACTTGTACCGAATAAACGTTTAAACTCACAACAGTCATAAAATAAATTTGATCAAATTTGATACGTAGCATTTCCTCCTAAGATTTTTGATATATTGTAATATTGCAAAAATTCAGGCAGGCGTTTTATAAAATTGTGAAAAATTAAATAGTATTGAATAGCGAAAGTTTTCCACTTTATTTCTCCTCTGGCTCAATTTCCTTAACATCTGAAGCTAAAAACCTGGCAACTTTCTCCCCCTTCTTTGCTAAAATCTCCTCTATATTTTTACCCTCAACATCACTAAACCACCCAAGATTATCCGCAATTAAATGGTTGTTTTTACAGCCTTGACAGGTCACGATAACCACTCCATGTTTGTAAGCTCGTTTGGAAATGGTGTACGCATTGGACTCGTTGCAAACTCTGTAAATTGACAATATGACAATGTAAACAAGCCACAGACAAAATTATTTTCTTACGAATTTTATAGATTTCAAAATTGTCACTCACGTGCATTTAAGGCTTAAATACATTTTCGGAGAAGGACCCACACTGGCCAAAGGAGTTTTCCCTGCATTTGAATCACTTCCATCTTCCGTTTCATTACTGCTAACACTACTTCCATCCTTTGGAACGAGTGATTTGGTAGAAAAACTTCTGCTAGTTAGTAAAACATTCCTTTGTGCCAAACTCGGACTTGGCCAGGACGAGGATGCCTGTCGTCTACCCCAAATCCACCCGAGTCTCCTCCACTCATTTTGGCTATTGAAGCTATTAATCAGTGAAGGACACTGAAAAGTGTTTCCTATTGTCCCTGATAAAGGTGAACCTTCTCCACAATTTGCAATGCGACATGAGCATGATCTGGATGAGGTAGAGTAGGAACATGTATTTAATCCGTAAACTTTCTCCAGTTGAAAGTTGGAATCAGCTGTTCGAGCCGCTATTACTAAACTCCGGCCCAATCTCGTCAATTTGGAATTAAACATTCGTCTTCTGCTATTATTTACAAAATAATATTTATTTTACTACAAATATACCCTAAATCGGCAACGGCGCTTATAATTAAGCATGTGCACATGTCTGCGTTTTAATTAAATTCGATCTGCTGAATATCATTAACAATCATGTCTTAAATTCACATATACTCACCACACTCAACACCAGCAGATTTGGAAGAACGCTCAACTCCACTAATCGTAAGAAACTCAAATTAATTACTCCTCAGGTCTCAACTACAAAATCGTCAAACTAAAAATATTTTATGCGAAACAATGTTTACAAACAATCCGTATATCGGCTGCTGCTTCAAGTAACAACACGTGCGCACCCATACTCCTCATACGCTGTGCATGGATGAAATGTGCTTTTGGAAGTGTGCACAATTTTATGCATATCCCAAACCCGTCCGTATGCTTATGCACGCTCTCGACTTTGTTTTATTGCTGTGTTAGTATATATGCACCTTTTCCTAGTTTAGATCCGGTTTAAAATGTTAAATATGATGTCAGCTATATAAAGAATATTTCAAAGACTTTGTTTTGGTCACATCAAAAACATCAATTTTTATTCACACCTTCGAAAACAATATCAAATCAAGTCAGTATCATTATTGTACTCTATTCTACACTTGATCGTAAGTATATGCATAAAACATGTTCATTTAAAAATTCATCTCACTCAACTCAAAATATTGAGGTGTTCTTCTTCGGAAAAACAAACGGATTAAATATTACACACTTCCTTTCCATGAAGATTGCATATATAGTAAATTCATTAATATAGCTACACGTTACTGAAACTTGGCTTACATAATACATATATAGTTTGTGGAGTTAATTAATGAATCAAAAAACAATTAAATAGATTACCTAAAATCATTGACACTTTTGAACACTTACAGCTACGAGGAAATGAAAAATACATTTCATATATAGCATATTTGTATGCCATAACGTTAACCATATATAGTTCATTTTACTTTACACCTTGAACAACAAACGCGATGTCAAATTTTAAAAACATGTATACTCGAAAATGTTAATATCAATAGTTTACGGAAATTATCTTATGATTGATTCCAAGAACTCCATAAAAATGGAATGTAATCCAAAATCATCAATATTCACAGCAAAAAATCCTTATCTTTGTTGTTCGTCACAACTAGTCGGCACCAGCACGGATTCATTCACGACTTACAGAACAGCTACATTTGAAGTAATTTAAGCTACAAGCTACAGTTTATATTTACAAAAAAGCATAGAGCTGCTGTTGATAATAATTAGTTACCAAAGTCTAGCTGTAAATTCTATGCTACACATTATCCATTATTTCCTACTTTACACAACAATTTTACAAGAAACTGGATTGTCTCGGGGCAATTCGAATGAACAGTGGCAGTACACAGTCAATATTGTATGCGGTATGTACTTGTACTATCAGTATAAAAACTCGAGGTGTAATTACTCAAAAGAAAAATCAAAATTCGTCTTAATATAAGTCCTTTTGAACGCTATACTTAATATTCTATTATTCATGAAAAGAAAAAAAAATGTTCTGAAGCATTATTCAGAGGCGATTTTAAGGAAAGCAACCAAACTTATATATTAATTCTACCTTCAATCCAATTATCTTACATTCAACTCAAATTTATATCACATTACACACTAATTGTAAAGGATAACAGAAGTAATACATACAGAAACGATTATAAACTAAAGCATAACGAGTTTGCTATTCTTAAAGATTTTCATTCAACAAAATTACATCAGCAGTATATATCATTCATTTCCATTAACATTATGCATTGAACAAAAATAGTGAAAAAACACAAATGAAAATCCTTGGTTTGCTTTTGGCATCCTTATTACTTTCACAATCTTCATGGTACACGACGTAGCATAGGAGTAAGGTTTTTACATACTGTTTAAATCACTGAAGGTAAGTAGTTGTGCTTAAGACGATCATTTGTAGTCGTAAAACGCTGCTTTGTAAACACATATCGCAAATACCACTGCTATTATCTGCATTAGTGCTACAACGACTCCAGCTACAATTGCCATGTTGAAGTTGTCCGAAAGAGTTTGAACCAGTGAGTCGAAGCAGCCCTGTAAAAATAATACAAATGGATATCATAATTATACCACCTTTTGGACTCATTTTTTTTTGAAAATCAAAATACATTAGGACTTATTTATAGTGAACGTACTTGTTTGAAGTTTGAATTCGAATTGTTCGGATCTGTGATACATTTTGGATCAACTGGTTTGAAATTCAACGGATTTCCGTCGAGTTTGCAGCACGCAATCGGAATCACTTGTCCAGTGGTTTTGTTCGCTTGAAATTGAGATGCAGTGTTGAAATCGCTGAAGTTGTTCACTCCACAGCATTTACCCTGATGAAATATAAAAACAAATTTGATTAAAACGTCATTCTCATTCCCTACAGTTTGGTCTCTATTCCTTTGTGAAGGATGTTTAAAAATTACCTGAGCCATTGCAATGTCCATTGTCACAGTGAATACGTTCGCTTTTTCTCGTGTGGTGTAGAATCGCTGAACGCTGTCCACAAGGATCCCTCTGCTTTCAATTTCAACCTGAGAAAGAATTAAGGAATGAAATTAAGCAAATAAATGGCAATGAATGAATTTTATAATTTTGATTCGATTTACTTACTTCAGTGCGATGAACAGCCACCAGGATGACCAAGACAATCTCCAAGATAAAGATCAAACTTAAGAAGAAGGCATACTGTGAAACCACAAAGTAACATTAAAATCGTTAAGTTAACAACAATATTCTATATCACAAAGTTTATAAAAATCCATGTGGACTTACTGCACCAAGAAGAATTCGAGATTCCTTGATGGTTCCACAATATCCGAGAAAGCTGATCAAGAAAATGAATGCTCCAAGGGCAATGAGTACATATCCGAGCTGCTCAATCACCGTTGCTGAGCCATATTCCTAAAAATATATTACCATTACCATTAATCAACCACACAGTTCCAAGTTCCAACTTCCACCTAATCAACTAATGGAATACGATAATAGATTTACTTACTCTGATCGTATCATGTTCGGCAAATTTCAAAAGGGTTACAATGGACGAATAGTCGGCTGCCAGCCATATTCCAAATCCCAGCAAGGCAATGCCTGCCACCTGAAGAAAAGACATGAAAAGTAACATTAATTAATTGATACATCACATAACACGTGCACATTTTACTCATGTCCTACAATATTTTACGGCAAAACCAAACCAATGCAAATTCTTTGCCCCTGATGCCGTCAACGCCTAAATCTCAGATACCGATAACAAAGTTAGAAACCAAACCAGCACTTGCACTGGAAATCCTTTAGATCACCTCATTTTCTATTAATTCTGACACTCGACGAGGCTTTTTGCGAAATCTAATCTTCAATCTGACAGCGGTCAGCATTCAGAGCAGAGGAAGTCATGGAGCAGTCCAACATGCAAACTAACCATAACCATACTCCTCCACTCCATCCGTGAAATGAAAGCTGTTACATGTATGCTTTTCTTGTTCATGACTTTCACCTGCTTTCCCCGTTCATTCCTATCGTCATATCTTGAAGTCACGCATAGCACGCAATCAAACACATACACACGACATACTGACTTCAATTAGATGGCAGTCCAGGCCATAACCCCACAGAATGTTTACTGTTTGGAAAATAGCAAAGTCAAGTTCCATTTCCGCCAGGAAAATGCGTATTGTGCGTGTTCGCTAATGGGACTGTGAGACGTGTGTAGCAGCACCCTATCCAGATCGATATAACCATGCATATATTTCCCTTCTAATCCGATCCAGCTGCCAATTCTATGGAACGATAATGGTCGAATTACCTAAGTGTGCATATTCAAGAACATGCTCCAAAGTTTCATGGAAAGGGTTCTGAGGTTCGGAAAGGAAAGACCGAATGACAACAAAGCCAAAGCCAGTCCAAGTCTGGAGCAGCTTGTGTTAAACAAACACAGGTGCCTATTTATGTCGTGCTTCATCATTTGTTTATTAGTTTATTTGCATGCATACGCACGAATGTGTTCGGATATACCAAAGAAATTACCTGAGAAAGCATCGAGGATGTTTATAACACACTTTTTTATGCTCTAAATATTCAAGCTGCGAATGAAAATGAAACAACGGTGGAGGTGGAGGTAGGCATCGTGCACGCACGAAGGGGTGAACGCCCTTTCAATTTGCGGTGGTTTAACTAAGAATGTTGAATTGCCAATATTTTGAGCATTAGTTTTATATTCTGGAAAAAACTGCCCATAACTTTAATTAAAACTCGGAAACTGGAAAGGGACTAATACTGCAACCGTAAACCGTAATGGTATATGATCACTGATCATTTTGATTTCGTAATGAATATTCCAAGCAATATGGAATGAAGATGAAAGGAGTAAAATGTAAAAAAAAAGTTTTAAGACGTTCATCATGATTAACTTACCACAAAGACGAAGTTGAACAGGCACAAGCAGTACTTGACTAATGACGTTGCTAAATCCATCTCGACGGTTTGACGTTACTCACTTCTACGACAGATACAAGACTTCCAACTCTTCACTTGACTCCAAACTCGCAACTTTCACACCTTTCCACGCTTCTAGTTTCCAATCTCAGCGTCTGTTTACATCCGAACGTTCTCCTTAGATTACCAAGTTCGCTTTCCAAATTTGAAATTCTGAAAGAAAGAAAATAATAAATTGAAGTGTTGACAAACAAATTGTTATAATTAATTTACGGTTTTCCAGTAATAACTGGACGGAATCAAAATAATTCGGTGAGTCTTTCACGAGAATAATAACCGAAGAATTTTTTAAAAAATGACACGCCCCTACCTTTTGAAATGAGCTAAATTACTATCAAATGAATACTATCACTGTCAACAAGGTGTGTCCTGTGCAAGGCACGAATTGCAGCTTGCAGCTGCACAAGCAAACAATTGTATTAATTGACGGAATATTGGAATGGCACACGAAGATTTCGAAAACGCACTTTCAACTTTAGCTTTTAATTGAATAAACTTCAGTCAAAAATTGAATACAAAAATACAACTTGTTTGCTTCGTCCATCTACAGGTCTACACGTGAAGAATTGACTTTATAAAAATTGTCCTTTCATCATCATCAAAAATGCATCCCATCGACATTACAAAATATTAGGGCCAACAAAGGTGATATGCATATGTGCAGTGTGCATCTCAGAGAATGCATGTGTACCTGCATCATTTTATGATAAGTATGAGGCGCCAACAGACACTAAATTACTTGCACATGTCAAATGCTATGTGTACAGGCCTAACCGAGCACAACCTAACCTAAAATAGCTTAAAACTGTATGTGTACGCAAAAAAACTGTATGTGTACACAAAAAATTCTATGCTATGATAGGTTAGGTTGGGCTCGGTTAGGCTTAAACTTTATGTTCCCACAAAATAATTTAGTGTCTTATGGCCCCTTATAGATAAGCGTCTTCTATACACATATTGCACATTACGTACTCGGCACTCGTACTTCACTTGCATATTGGCGCAGATACAAACCTCACGATTTTTAACTTAGAATACCAAACCATAATGTTTACACCAAATATTTAAAAACGTTACGAAATGAAGGAGCTTTGTATCTTCATTCTTCGCCTACAATTATTGTGTCATTTATGTGTATCGCTGGCCTATGCCTGTACATATGTCGCAATAATAGTTACAAAGTTGCGTAATGTAAAAATGCAGGTAGATGCAGACGATCGACGAGGATCACCAATCACCCCTACCACCTCACCACAAATCTAAAATACTACAACTACGAAAAGGCAAACAAATATACAGCCATGTACAAACGTACAATTTGCAATTAAAGTCCGAAACCCAATTTTCATTTTGGAGATCGCATTCGTATCCGGTCCGCTTATCCCGGTTCTCATGTCATTTCTCATTCGTTTCGAGAGAACGAAATTCTCAGACTCAGGGGTAATTAAGAAATTGCTATGAAATGAACGTAGATATATGCATATGCTCAATCATGTATCATATGCCTTCCTTTCAACAGGTGGAATAATGAGAGAAATTGAAAACCAATTTCCACTTCAACCGCAAACTAGTAGAAGTCGTGAGGAGTAATTCAGTATTGCAGGAGAAACATAATATCACCTGAACAAAGACTATAAACACTTCTTGTGCAACAACGAGACTTCTTAAGTGCAGTAATTTGTTATTCGTGGCTTGATTACCACTTTGTCAGATTCTAAAAAATCTCATTTTCGCTAATCCCTTTCCATTTTCTTACCTTTTCTGCATGAAAATAAAAACAACTCTCTGACTGATGGAGATGAATGTTGTTTTATTTGTGACAGGTTGCATACGAAAAGTTGACAAGAGACACGGACATGTTCTCACGTTTTTATTAGTGCTTACTTTTACACACAAAAACTGTTAACTGCTTCTTGTTAGTGACTTGGGGAGTATATATACTGATCCTCTTTGGCAGTATCTTACTTCTTGTGTGACGTACTCACAAAAAACTAATTTTTCAAGTTGTCATCAGCCTCGAAGACACATTTTCTATTGTGATGAGCACGATCCTCATCATCTCTTTCTCTCTCTCGCTCACAACGATTTCATTTTCATGTTCGCTTCGAGCGCGACATCAAAATCCTTTTTATAGATTTGTCAAATATATCCACTTTTAGGACAACGCACTCTCCAATCTTCCAATTTGCCCATCACACTTTCAAGTTTCAAGCCCGTAAAATCACAATAATGAGAAGGCGAGATGAGCTCCCACTTGTAAAAATATCGTTAAACTTTCAGTTTCAGCCGGACTGGGCGAGTTTATTGAATCACATAAAAAAGAAGCTCTCAACAATAATATCGCACGTACGCTATTGACAACTTGATAGTTTATTCACTTCACGCACTCTCACAATTGCGAAGGTATGCATGCACAATCCTTTCTCAGCCATCCGCATACGCACACACCTGGTGCCCTACTGACAGAAAGTATGTGTCAAGTTTCTCCTACGCCAAAAAGCCTTGTCTTGAGTGAAGCCGAAGCGAACAGAAATATAACTTTCGCTTTCATTTGTACGGACCACGGAGCACAAAAACCACAACAAAAAACTCTCCGATTCCAAAGCCCTTTCGGTATATGCTGCAACACTTAATAAAATATATATATTCGATGCTTTTTTCACTGTATCGACCATATAAACTTAACTTCCAGTATCCACCTTCGCATTCATCGGCTCATAAAAACTCACGCACCGTTCGCATCGGAGCATTGAACGCGACTATAAAACAGGGGAAATGCGTTAGAAAAATCGCAATACGATACAAACCTTATGTTGTGCACATGTTTTTGGTTGGTTGAGTCGAACCCTTCTGTTTTGGGCAATATTTTCTTGTTTTATTCTTGACTTGATAATGACGCTATCCCCTTTCTCCGATCCAACGAAACCAAACCAGCAAAAATTGTATAAACACTCTCCACTCCTCCAGTTGAAAACAGACAGCCTGGCTACGGCTGCTTGGTTTTTTAATCAAATTCTATTGGTTAGTGGAAGGTGTGTGCATATGTATATGCATGTATGTGTGCTTTGTTTTCGGACGGGAGTTCACAAAAAGTGAATTGCACAATACAAATAATAAACATGTAGAATATATACCCCAATTGAAAATGATGATACATGCATTTTCTTTGTTTTTGCTTAGCCATGATAAGACTACTTGTCGATGCGTTTAATAAACAAATGCACCCTTCTCCATTATTATTATGACTCGAATGAGAACCGACCGACTGGCCTGCCATACTATGAAAATGGAATACGAAATATTTTTTTTATTCATTTATTCCCTTGTTCATAAGAAAGGATTCTTCTTATCCATGCAGCACACCTGCTGCAAAAAACATTCACGAGACCAGCTCAAAAAAAACTTTCTCAGAGCTTATAATCATGCGAAAAGGCAACAAGAGAGAAAGTTTATAGCTGGCAATTTACTCGCAAGCAAACTGATGACATGCTGATGATGAGCAGACGGGAAGCGTCATGTGTGCAGTGTGTGGAACAGGTAGTCAACACGAGGGAAAAATGCTCAGATAAAAAATTAATTTATGACCAGGACCAGACCAGGGACAACTTTTACAAAACTAGCTTTACAAAGTGCCGATCTAATCGTAAGTGAAGACCGGCTACCATTAAATATTTTACGGTTTGTACACATATACCCAGGGAGAAACAAGGGAAATGTGCAATACATATATACACTTTTGTTTTTTTACAATTCTTCAAAAGAGTAAGAGTAGGTATACAACAGGAAGAAAATAAATATAAAAAACGCGACACAAAAGAGGTTGTTGAACCCTCTGTTTTCTCCAGAATATATATTTCCAGAAGTAGGAGTGAACATATAAAACTTTTCAATAAATACGGAGGAGGCATACTATGAATAATGCTTTCACGCAAATTATCGTGTATCATCATCTCATCCCAGGGAGAAATTGTTTATTTATCTTGATAGCTCTCAAGTTTATTTTAAGCATACTAAGAGCCCTGCTTATTTATCTAGGCAGCTTAGAGTAGAGTTTTAACAGAGAGCTCTTATACACAAATTTTGGGTCAATTGTTGTTATCCATTTGTTAAAGCAGCTTACATAAAAAACCAGGAAGGAAATACGTAGGTACGTCCATCACCATCAGACACTCAAGAGTTTACTTAGGTAGCACAAGAAGCTATTTTTTACAAACATCAAAAGAAAACGTGTAGTAAAGACATCGTCACGTTCTATGACATTTTTTTTGTTAAAGCCTTTTCTGGAAAATACTGGTTGCGTAAAGAATTTTCCAGTTGCACCTCGTTTCTGTAATGTCTTGAACGGAAGGAAGGTAGGCATATGTCCTTTAGTGAACTATGTCCCACATTTTTGGCATATTTTATATATGAAATGACTTTTAAGATTATAATGCCTCCAGTATTGTATATTGCACATAAACATCTTCTAAGACAGGAAGCCTGGCGAAAAAAAAATTGCTAGCTTGCGTGTTGTGTGGTGCAATCCTTCCGGGATGGTACGAACCATGTCTTAAAAAAACTTGCTCCAATGCAAAATCATTAATGAGATGCGAGAGGAGAAGAAGTTTTGTCAATTTTTGACCTGTTTGTTTACTTTCCTCTCGAAGACTCGAACTCCCTAAGACTTCTGTGGTGGAGTTAATAAATATATTGTGTCTTGTCAGCGGGGAGTATTTTCTCCAGGAAAGAAGAGACTTATAGAAATGGGAGAAATGCGTGAAAGAAAATTTTGCGAGTGTGCCTAAATAAATATGGATTGTATGTATGATGGATATTTGTCGTGTGCATGATGATTATAGCAAGAAAAAGTTAATGAAACTGGAAATTGGTGGAAGGCCAGACTGAGAATTTTAAGAAATGAAGGAGAACCTGACATATATAATGAGACAGACACACAGACAGGCAATATGACAATCAATCGCAGTACGACTTGAATGCTATGAGCGATGTAACTGATGAAACCACATCAAATCACATCAAATTATGTTCATCCAAAAGAGACGACTCACTTCCGGGTTCCATGTCCAGATCCAGAGCGAGGACCCACCTCCTGATTAACATACATATATGCGGTCATGGAAATTCATATAGAGGAACACAGGAAGTTTTCCAGTATTTTTTTGCTAGTTCGATTGCACTTAAATTCCATGTAATGGACCTGGTAGACTGGACACGAACAAGATGAGACTAATCAATTTTGATTGCTTACTTTGATGTGGCCGTTTTTGTCCAGGAATTTGTTGGAACACCAAAAAAGAGTTGAGAAGACGAAATGAAAGGGTATGCCAGCTCCGTCCGGAGCAATGAAGCAGCACATCACTCGAAATCCACGCATGAAACAAGGGAGTTGGAATGTGTCAACAAATTTTATCCTCCTCTGCTCAGCACTCCGACAGAATTCTGTGCAGAGGCAATAGCAAGAAATCTCCCAATTCCAAATTGTGCTTTGGGGAAGCCGAAAAAGTTGGTGATCAAAAGGGAGCCTCCGCCTTTAGGTACAAAAATTATGATGATGATGGCCAACAATGATAAAGTTTGGCACGAAGTAAAAATATGAAATTAATTTGCGCTCAGTTAAACCGGCTACATCTCGTCACCTCAAAAACTGGCAAAAATGGTGCATCATCTGGCGCGAGACTTACAACAAACTGACTCAGAAGCGGGCGACAGAAGTTCGTCCTCCTATTATGAGCAGTGGGGAATGTCACCGATTTAAAAAGGAGGATCAGGAGTTGTTTGATCGCACCCTCCACTCGTATTATTTGGATGGATTCTATGTGAAAAATGCGACACATCCAGATGGCGTCGTCCCGAAGGCAAAAGGGGAGAAAGGAGAAATTAAGGAAGTTATTACGAAAAGGTATCTCCGGGATTTCCCAGAAATGAAGAGGAAACGGTGCCCGAATCATGTGAGGACTGAGATGAGCTTGCCTCCGAGAAAAGCACCTCCTGTTCCGGTGCCCTCAAGTAAGAGGCTTGTGAGACATCGGAGCATAAAATTACTAATTTAACAGAGAAAATATGTGTAAATTCCGTTTTATTTTAAAAGAATTGAGCGCAAAGTCCTTAGGAAATCTGAAACAAATCCAGCCTCCACCAGGCTTCAACTGGGAGGCACAATGGAACAAGTGTGCAACGGTGCAAAACATGAAGAAAATCTTGAGATGCGACATTGGCGCCTACGGCAAGACTGATCCTATTCCAGATAACCTAATTTTTAAGGTGATTTTATTTTAATTAACGAAGTTAATAAATTATTCCAGAAATAGAAAATATTTTGATGTCATTATTCTGCTTTTTCCTTTAGCCAGTTGATGGCAAGGACGGTCCTCTGGAGAAAATCGTCAACAAAAAGACGCACAACAAACCCGGACACTTCGACGTGCCTCAACTAATCTTTAGCACTTATGCGGATGACGTGGACGAGGGGAATTCTATCCGAACATCACTAACACAAAATGAAGAAGAGTGAGCAGATCACGATTAAAGTATTAATTTTCTGGAGAAGTTGTGTTGTGGAGAGAGGAAAGAAATTACATTCTTTATCCTACTTTTTCCAGTAAAAGAAACAGCAAAGAATACTACAACGTGAACCGTGGCCCCATTCTCCGCATCCGAAGCGAGTATTCTCAAACAGAGCTGACTTTCGCTGAGGCAGTCGTGGACATGCCCCACTTTATAAAAAGTCCTTCGTCCGAATCGACCACAACGGAGGAATATCTTTACGATGACGATCAGCAATTTTCAATCACAACAAGTGAGTTGGGCTTCTACTTATTTCTGTTTTTATCTGGATAAATTGACCTCTCTCGAGAGTCGAGAGTCATGTATTGAGACAAGAGACATTTCTTTATTTTTTTACGACAGAAAGTAAAGATATGAAGTATATCGTGCTAAAGAATGAGGGCACAACCTCCATCCGCTACCAATGGTTTCGCCATCCTCCCAACAGTGACGCTCAAAGAATGCTCGCAGACCCAACATCGTACAAAACCTTACGACTGAAACCGGGAGAAAGAGAATTGAAAGAGGACTCTTCATCCTTATTCGAGAAGGAAACTCCAACATCCGAAAGTCATCTGAAAGTTGGGAAAAAGACTCATTTGGAATTCCAGTTCTCTGAACGGGCTGAAATCATTTTGCCCGGTCAGGTTGTTGAATATCCCATAATCTTCAGATCAAAGAAACCTGGATATTTTACACAAACTCTTCATCTCCTGACACACCCAACTCTGAACACGCCCGATGGCAGATATTACGCTGTGAGGTTGAGTGGCGTTTGTGAAGATGTTGCTTTGGAGGTTTGAACACACACAAAAGCTTATCGTCCTCTTTCATGTTACACATTCTGTTCCATCAAATCGAATCTTTATTGAAAAAAATAAGTTGGACAAGCCACGCCTTCTTATTGCCCCGAAACAATCATTTTTTTAAACCAAAATCTGACTTTTTGTTACATGTCGCCCCAAGGCCGATTTATATTAGGGCTATTATTGTGTCAAAGAAAATTAATTTTTAACTTGATCCTTTTATGTTCGTCTCCAATCAATAATAAAAAAATCTTTGTAATTTTAAGGAAAGAGGAAATGAAAAGTACGAAATGGAATGCTTGAATCGGTGGGTGAGCGAGCGCGTCTTAGACGAGGAATCTGTCGACGTATTCGACTCCATTTTGCACAGAGCCTTGTTCGAAGTGACTCACACTTTTGCCTGCTCTTTGCCATACGGGTATAACGGATATTTTTTTCTTAAAGTCTATTCCTATTTGCTCAAAGAGAAAATAATGATAGCTTAGCGATTGCGACGAGAAGAAATTAGAGACATTGAAAAAACTGGTACGGTTAAAGCTCTGACCTAGTCTCTCACATGAAAAGAGCGTTTCAACAAAACTTGATTGCAATTTCATGAGGGAACCTCAGGCCATAGTCATGCGAAGGAGAGAGAGAGAGAGAGCTTTTGAAGAATATATATTTTTAAAGCTGACAGTGGAGAACCCGTTATTTTCAAAGATTAGATGTGATCATAATCATATCCTTAATTGCTCTTTTTTGCGACTAAAGGAGAATCACTTCGGAAAGCATCTTCTACGCTCATAACCAATCTTTCTATTATTACTGCGGTACATCGGAGAAGACACTTGAGCTCGTGAGGAGTCTGGTGGAAATGCTCGTTCCGAAGGAGAGAGTGGAACACTTGGCGGAATGCCATTTGTCAATTCAGGTAAATATTTTGAGAAGAGTTGGGAATTTGTTGCACCTGGTCTGGGTCTCTGGTCTAAAAACTTGGGTTCCTTTTGCAGAGTTTGTACGATCTCGTTATCAGAGCAAGAGACCCGGAGGATTTGTACTGGGCTCATTTGTGCACGGACGAGGCGGAAGAGCTCCTCGCAGAATTGAATCATTGTATGAAAGCCATAAGCAAGCCGAGGATTTTCGCTTGGCCTTCCGCAGAGAGGAGAAAATACACAGCTTGCTACTCCAATTTGGTTGTGACCTTTGACGAGATCCTCCTCAGATTTGACAGAGTTAAAAACATGTACAATTCTCCAGCAATGATGCATATTGACGAGAAGCGAGCTGGAGATTTGGTTGGAGAATGGATTCGGGATGAGCAGAGGAAGGAGAGGATGTTGATGATGATGGCGCAGAAGAATCCGAAAGGATTTGAAATTGGGGAGGTGATCGAGGCAAACATGGGGGACTATGCACTACCAAAATTGGAAATGGGAGAGGAGGAGTTTGGAAAGGACGAAGATGAATGTGTCGGGGAGTATGATTGTTATTGGCTTGCACAATTTGCGGAAATGGTGGGTGCTCCACAAGGAGCATCCCCTCCGTCAAAAGATGAAGGGAAAAAGGAAGTTAATGGGGGTCGTCGAAGTGGGGGTGGTGGAGGTGACGCTGGAGAAAATATGGAGGGCGGTGGTAGTGGTGGTAATATTCAAGGAGGAGGTTATGTTTTTAAAGAAAAACCTGCGAAAGTGATGACAGCGATGACTCTCGATGAAACGATGGGGAAACGGGTGAAAGATGAGAGAAGTCAAGTGATGAACGAGGTGAGAGTCCAGTGTTTCGAAGATCTCATGTGTGACTCCATTGAGAGAATGCTGTCGATGGTGGACTCTTTTAATAACTTGCTCGATTATAAATCTTCTGATATACTTTCCTTCATAAAGCGATAAAGCGAATAGATTATTAGATAGAAATGATGACTAATAAATAAAAATTGCTGTTTCAATCCAAAAATCTGTTGCATATTTTTTGGGGGTAGATTTCGTGTTTGATCTGAATCACGCACATGAATTCGTATGGTGAAATATGACTCATATATAGCTTCTTCAGTAGAAAGAACTGATTGTGTTTGTTCAATTGACGTCATGTCCTTGTTGTTCCTGCGTCACGTGAACATAGGTTGAAGTTGCATGCAACCAGTTTCTCCAGTCATTGTCAATCCTCTCATTGTGTCTGTTTCATTATTCGACGCGAGAGCACAAATTTACAATCATTTTGTTTTATGAAAGAGAGATGTGTGTTTAAAACGTGTACGAGCATGTTGAAATGAACACGAAAAAATGGGAACAGAAATCCACCCTTAACTCAAGTTGATTAAGCTAAATAGCTGACAAAAAGTAGACAACTCTTGATGATAATGGGAGAGAGAGAGAGAGCTGTAGTCGAGTGGAATGGAAAGATTGCATATTCTCAACAAGTGGAGCTAATTGTCCTGTTTTCCATCATCTCTTGTTGACGTTTCTCCTCCTTGTCGTAATGAACCTAATTTCAACTTAACTAGCAAACTACTTGTTTAACACAGATTGGGCATATGAGAATACTTGGAATTTGACCCTCGTCGAGCATAATATGTTAATGTGTTGGTGGGTGTGTTTCAGGTACCATTTTGACTTGTTCTCTGCTCATGTATTCATTCCATGCATAATATGTCACATTTTAAAGGTCATCTGCACATCAAAAAAATCTTCGCCAAATATATCCTTGTCCTTAGACACACAGCAACAGCGCTAACAGCTTAGATCCATTTTGATCATTTTTAATTGCGTAACATAAATCATTTGATTTCGCAACTGGAATATTCGCAGAACAAAAACATTCAAGGGGAGTTTATAAAATATAATTTCGCAATAATAGATCCTTTCATTTTAATTACACTCGCAAACATAAACTTCCCACTTTACAGTGTCATTTTATGTCGCAAACGTGCGATAATAATAACTTTTGTTAGTCTTCCTTTAATAAATTTCTTGATATATACATACTTCATGATATGATGATCTCATCCTCATCCCTTCTGACATTGGCAGATATTCATCATTTTTTCATTCCTTCTTTTCTTTCAATAGCAAAATCGTAATGAATGATTGAAGAAGAAAAGTTGACGTTATAGAGCAGCTTTTCCCCTTCTCATTCATTCCACAGAAAATCTACACTACTGATTGATTGCTAACAATGATCATTAAACTCACTGAAATCCCTTTCCAATCATCAACCTTTCTACCAAAAAAAGGTTTAATTTCAGCTTGGAGCACAGCTAAAAAATGTCTTCCTCCTTCTGTGAATGCGAGGAGAGCAATCATCTAGTCGTAAATCGTAATTGCTCTCTTAAAAGGAGGGGAAATCCTTTCATATGATTTCATTTTCAATTGAGAGGTTAGTTTCGCTTTTCTCTCTCTCTCCTATTGCCAAATTGCCATAATGTGCAAAAGTATAAATTTTTTATGATTTCACTCCTTACAAAATATATAACTCAATATCCTCAAATGCTTTTTATTCGTGATGTTCTGCAATCAACCAAACTCATCAAAAAAAAAGTCAAGTGCAAGGTGCAGCCAGTGGGTTGAGTTGCACCAGTTGAAGAAAAAAATAAAAGTATATTATATCCCTGCAAATAAATTCATTGCCAACTTTGCTTGTAAAAGAATGTAATATATTGCGAGGGGCAAGGATAATAACTTTAAATTAAAAGTAAAGTAAAGTAAAAAAAAGTATATATTCTAGTCTAGTTTGTATTTGTGAGTAAATAAAAACCTGCTTCGACTTCTTCATCAAATCATATCAAAAAGACTAATGTGCGTGTGTGTGATGTGCATACTAATTGCACTCTTGCAAATTGTCCTTCGATTCGATTTCCGAACAAGAAAAGCGTTTTTCCACATATCCTCTTAAGTTAAAAGCATCTCTACAAGTAATCTATTGTGACTATGTTTTTGAAGGAAAAATTTCCTATGGTATACCAAACGACGATATATATGACGTATTACTCGTGTTTGGAATAAGCATGCCAAATGGATTCGGTTTATATTTCATAGCTCACGCTCACATATGATAACTGTGATTATACTCCGCTCTTTTACATCTTGTAAATGAGGACATGACACAACAATAGCACTGCACAATGTATAAATGTGCACACATTAGCTGCATGAGTTGCAACCAAAAAAATTACCTTAAACTAGAGAATCCTTGAGGCGAAGCAGAATTACATTAGGTTTATGAATATATCTACCCAACAAAAGTAAATTACGCGTTGTCCGAAATGAAACATACATAATGTTCAGGTCATAAAAATAATATTGTTTGGAAAAGAACACAAGACTTAGACCTAAACCCAAAGTCACAAACAA
This sequence comes from Heteromurus nitidus, assembly GCA_034687055.1. Lineage (NCBI taxonomy): Eukaryota > Metazoa > Arthropoda > Collembola > Entomobryomorpha > Entomobryidae > Heteromurus > Heteromurus nitidus. The sequence continues at coordinate 24,785 of JAQFZW010000698.1, read as the reverse complement.
CGTTTTTAAATACATCCGTTTTTATATGCACAATCACGACGAGAGGTTTTTACTAGTTTTCTTATGGTTATGATACGATGTCTGATCGACGCACATGACTATTAAAAAATGAGCAAACAAGACAATGTTTAGGATCGTATATCATAATCATCTCGTGGATAGTGAGCTAAGTTGATAACCATACGAATATTAAAATTGTTTTGGCTTTGGCCCACTCTCTCGTTTTGAGCAAGTGAGTCGAGACGAGACGAGACAAAAAAAGTCAGAGTATATTACACACGCATCGGCATATGGAGTTTTTTTTGAAGTTCATGAATTGCAGTCGGATATGAGATGGAGTAACAAAAAGTAACGCAACATTGGCATCTATAATAATAATTTTTATGAGTTTATGTGCACACGCATGTATACACACACGTCTTCTCGAAAATAGTCAGATTTATCTCTGTCTTCTAACGATATGATACTTAACTTAAAACTTTAGTAGTTTTAGAACTAGAATTTAATGAGGGGAGCAACTTTGCTCACCACATGTAACATAAGATATGTCTATATGACAATGTGAATGATGATCACTCTTTAGCTATCATTAATGGATCAACGTGAGAGATAAAAATATTTCATTTTTATTTGCCATTATAAACAAAACTATATATCGGAGTCAGTGGAGCCTATAATATGTCATACGCACATTTTGTATATTGAAAATTGAACTGAACCATCTTGAAACGTATATTTATATATGCACTCATTAACGTGTGTGTACTACAATAAAAAATTACTTATAATAATTCAGATAACAATGTGAACAAGAGCAAAGTAGTGGAAAAAAATGAATCTGGTTTTATGCCATAAATCTGTTTCGTCATGCATATCCATGCATGTCAGTAAATTAAGTGCCATATACATATACTCAAATGCATCTAGCCTTAAAAATGTGCAATACACTGTTTAAAAATTCAAAGAGGTGAGTTGAGAGGAGAGCGCTTTTGTGCGAGGAGAGCTCATTAAATTATGACCATATTCCCATATTGTTCACTTCACTTTTTAGCACTTGGTTTGCTTTGGTTGTGTTCCTTTTTATGCAAATTACTGTTTTTAGATGTGAGGAGAATCCTGTAACGTACTTTTTTGTGACTTATGACTTCATGAAAGATGAGAGAGAACAAGTTTGAAACTGGGATGAAGAAAGAAAGAAAACGAGATTTTTTGGTTTTAGAAAATGAGATTTTTAGAAGGAAAAAACCACATGCATCACATGGGCTATTGCAGTTTAACAATTTTGAAAAATATATATAACTGTGTGTGTGGATTTGTGGACACGGTTTGTTACATTTTTGACAAGATGATGAGAGATGACCACAAAAGATGCGAGTTAAGTGACTGTTTCTTTTTAGAAATGAGCATTTATTTGCACTTTTCGTTTCGAAATCTTTACTTTGCAGACTTGGGTAATGTATTAAAATTAAAATTGGCATATTATGCAAACTTGGTTTCCTAATCCTAGACATTTGGTACAATAATTGTACTATCTCACTAATCATATATGAGAACTGTCGTAGCCACCTATGTTAGTAATGAATTTCAGATTCAAATAATAAAAAACACTGGAGACATTTTAGTCATTCAATTCAACAATTAATCAAATTTACCAAATTCTTTGCGCACTTCCATTCTTGAATGACAGATTTGTAAATCTAAGCAGGTACGTTTTTTTCTGAACGATTTTATTTAGAAAAAGTGTCCAAAATAAAGTAGGTGAATGTAACATTGTGGCAGTGAGAAGGCGTGAATCAGCACAATCACTTAAACAGCCAGTATGTGTGTTTTTTATACAAAATCTCTATTGTTTCAACAAAACCAATATTCAATTGAGCTGCTCCTTTTTTGTCCACGTACTTACAATCGATCACATTTTTCATTGGTCGATTAGTGGCTTTTGCTTGACTACACGGGCTAATTTAACAATAAACCACAGAAAGTAGTAAAAAAATACAAGGAAACCTTTCTACTTTCTCATCATTCCCATTTAGCTGCGCGAGAGATTTTTTATTGGTTTCTGAGTCGAAACCAATTTTCAATGTCAGTTTAAGATTGTGTTAAAAAGGTAAAAGTGTACATGTGCATATATGTTTTTATTGGCAAATGGCACGAGTGGATATCGGAATGTGTTTTGACAATAAAATTTGTACTTTTAACTTTTTGTGACGAAGAGCGGCCTGGCTAAAATGGAGTTGAATGAAAGTCGCAAAGACAAAAGCGAGTTGAATCATTGAATAGAAAACAACGCCCAAACACAATAAATATGTGATCATCACATATTATCATCCACCGCATTTAGCTTATAACCACTATTGAATAACATTTTATCTTAAAAGGTATACACTCTCGAATCTCGAGAGATTTTCATCTTAAATACTTTTAACTATGTCCATTTAGAGTAATGTACCGTATCTTATTCCTTATGCATTCCAAATTGTCACGTATCAAGTTTCATAATGACTTTCAACTGGCAATTTTTCTGCATCAAATTCTCAAATTGGTCAGCAGAACTTGACTAAAAATGCCAAATATGTGTTGAGGGAAATTGTGACTGCTTCCTTCGTTTCGTTCCTTCCTTCTATTGCCTCCACGCATGCAACTTTTGTCATCGACGAGGTTTCTCATTTTCTCCAAATGACAATTTTACTCGCATTCGATTTTGGCGTGATCTAGACTAACTTTTACTTGTGACAAAAAACGGTTCTTCAACTTATTCCAACGAAATGAAAGCTTCCTTTTATCCCACTTTCTTGCTCTGATGGTATTTTTTTCTTGGGACAATCAAAATGAGAAAAGTTTCAGCTTCACCGAGTACACGAGTGCGTCCACGTCCGCCCGACTCACTTACATTTTTTATGCGTGAACTACTGACCAACTCACAGGGTAAACATGATATTGAATTCAGTGAGCATAAGTCTCACTCTCAACTCAAATGTCATTTTCACATGGGATGGTGATGACATATATTTTTTACCAAAATTGCTCACACACACACAGTTCTCATATGCATACTAAATATTGTACCTACTTTTAATGTTTCCTTTTACTATTCTTCTCGAAAAAAGAATATGAATGCCAAAGGATTCTGGGATAATGAATCCAACGGATGAACCATCACACACAGCATGACACCCGTTCATCATTAGTTAAGTGTGGATATATATCATGTGAATGTGAAATGTTGACTCAGGTGGTGTTGGTCGTCTCTCGTGGTTTACATAAATATATATGTGGTGCGCGGCGGTGTGAACGAAAGAAGGTGGTTCTTCTCTTCACCATCATTTTTTTATTATCCCATATTTTCCCCAGTGATCCGACACGATTAAAAAGGGCTGGCAGAAGAGAAAAAACCACTTTACACGGTGGGATATGTTAAACAAGAAGAGAAAAGTGGAAGAAGACACCACAAAAAAGGCCGAACTAGAACAAGATATTTATTTGAGTTGGGTCAGGAATGTATGAATTTTTGATAGCTGATTTGAGCCAACTGTTGGTTTTAGTTTTGCTCCAGATTTCTCTTGTGTAAAACAGGAGTCATTAAAATATGTACGAGTACGGAACAATATCATCTCAAATGTCATTTAGTGCGTCCTAAACCTAAAAGTGGCGCTTTTAATATTTGCTTTATATCGGATCGGTTTTAATGTTGCGTTTATTTTTGTGTGCCACCTGCACCCATCAAACAATGGGTGTTATTAATAAAAAATGGGTATACAAAGAGCCATATCTGTATGCATCCTTCATTACAATTAGCCATATATTTGCACCATCATTGTTTTCCCCCATCACATTTACCCAGCGTTGAACAAGCAAACGGTGGTGCAAGACAATTACCTATAGATGCTCTGCATGCGAACACAGAATAATATTTTTAAATTCCGACGTGGAAAGGTTGCACTGCCGACAAAACAAGGATGAGTGATCTTGATCTGAAATGAAATAAAGTCAGCAGTTGACTATGAGCTGGGAGTGTGAGTGCTGTCAGATATGCATCTCTTCTCTCTATACTGTCTTTTATTGTGACAGACACACCAAATATATCCGATCGGATTCTAACCATTTTTGCTTAGCTGACAATGAGTATACCACACACGTGTATGTTCATACTCACAGAAAAATAAAACAAGATCCTAACCTTTACTAACTTCCCCGCTGTCAACAAGTAAATTTTATATTCCATTAATCGCACTTAACCCAATTTTTCTGAAAAAAAATATATGTGAGTGCATCAGTTGCGAATTAATACATATAGCGTCAGAGCGTCACGCATACCAACTTCCTCTCTTTACGCACTTTTGCTTTGAAGGAGATCGGAGATGAGCACGGGTTTATTATGAAAGATGAACATCTCTTCAACTCTCCTAATCTTCACGAGCCAAAAAATTCTCAAGTTTGATTTTTTAATTATATGGCTTTGATTTGAAAAAATGGGTTACGTATGTATGTTGCAGATGATTAACATGATGGCAATGTTATTTAAAACTGCCTAAGGATACATCAGCGTTGATAAAAGATTGAACCTTAAAAGCTTAAGATTTTTTTAGGTTTATTATCTCCAATTGGAAGATTTTGTTTATACAAAATGAGCAAACAATAGCGACATAGCGACCATCATAAGCAGCTTAAGGGTCTGTGTGTGTGTCCACACCATCGTCCGGACCCCAACCTCATTAACTGATAATGTCAATACTCCGTCCTCTGTCTCAAATTTTCTTTAAGGAGTTAAAAAACGATCAGAAAATACCGTTTCATCCAATCCAACAACACAACACATCTCTCTCTCTACTAACCAGTAACACGTTATTTGGCTTAAAGCAAACACTAAAAATGTGTACTCTACTGACGCTGACGGTGTTGAGTTGAGGGTGTGAGATGTTGGTCGGTGCGCCCGCTGAATCTGGTGAACGTGAAGTGATGACAAGATCAACTACAAGATAATGACTATAAGCTACCAGCTACCTACATAAAATGGGCATGGCATGAGTAACCTGAACCTGGGAATTATTGCTGAAAAAAATTGTTATCATTACAGAGCAAAAGCTATTCGGTGCAAGCTACTGAAACAAAGCAGTTCAAAGCTGTATAGTTGTAGCTCTGCTTTGTTATTTTGAAAAAAATATGTGTACAACGAGATGATGTGATGATATGATAAAAAAGCTATATCGCATAGTAAAAAAAGTTCAATGTGATGGTCACTAAAAGTGGGCAAAGCCTGATTTTCAGTTCTAGCTCATCACATTTTCATTTTTGAATAACATAATTTCCCTACAATGAACCATGGACTATATAATCCGTATAGATGTGTGTAATGTGTAATAAATATACCGTATTTCAGGTTGTTTTACATTTCGTCCCCATCAGATTATAATCAAGAGGAACACAAGGCGGAAAATTGGCGTTGCGTTGAGTATACATACATCACACATCAATCCGAAACATAATCACAAACACAACACTCTCAACTATTTGTATTCGTAATGGTCATATCTAATAGTCATAATGTTTTGAGCAAAGACCTAGTTTTCCCCAGAGTCACCATCATACTTTTTTTTGTAGAACACCAACGAAATGATGACAATGCAACCAAAAAACCTTTAAACTTTTTAGCTCTTCCTCACTCGACCAAAAACTATATAAAAGAAATGAAACCAACCAAACCCAAAAACCGGAATTTTTGTTTTTTTAAGGAAGTGTATATGATTTTTGTTCACTTTTCATATAAGATTCGCTACGCAAACATAAAATTTATTGCAACTTGCACTCGGTCGTGGTTTGGTTTCTTATTTACTTTTTCTTTTCTTTCTGGGATAATCACAGTGATTTTCCTGAGAAAAAATATAAAAACCATTCTTTTCTCGTGTCAAAAGATTGAATTTTTTTGAACAAAAGTTGAAAGTGCCATAAAGCACGAATACAATTTTTTCCAATATTTTCTTTTCACAAATTGGTTCATTTTTTACAAAAGATATTTTGTAGCAAGTTTGTCTGGTTTTTTGGTGTATATGTTTTGACGCTTTTGTGTTGACCTCGTCTCGTCCTCATCCTTCTCACTCATATAATTGCTATTGTGTTTCAGTGAAAAGATCAAAGATCAAATTAAAACCATTCTCAAATATTATATGCATTTGTCAAAGAGCACGCATAGGAAAGTGCATATTAAAGTCAATATCGTTGTTCGCAAGATGTGATGATAATTTATTGGGATTATGCTTCGTGTGCTCGTGCCCTTTTTTCCACTTTACAATTTTCAGATAAAGAAGGAAATGGATATTTGCTGGTCGAAAGGGAGGGGCTATATCCATTATCATTTTTTTTACTCTTTGACCTTTTTCTTTCAAGTCTATTATGTCGATATACGCATGAGACTGTCAATAAGGAGATATATATCTATCTACTACTCTTCCCCGTTCAGTTTTATTTATGGCATTGTTAGAAGGAATAAAAATAATGCTACTTGGCTCTATCTAAACTGCTAATCGCATCACTACTCACCACCAATAAAGTTTCCTTGTGCCACACACATACGAAACTTCTCCAAATAATTAAAGTGTAACACGGAGGACTTTATGAGCATGAATGAACATACTTTATAAATATGACTATGACTCAACTGGATTATTGTTTTGGATACAGAGGCTGATTGTGATTGACTATCATCGAGTGGAAGAAGGGTGTGTATACCTAATGCCACGCTCGTGAATAGATATTATATTGTCTGTGTGTCTGGTAAATGCATTATTGGGGTTGGGTAATGCTAATATAAATTCAGATGTGGACCACGGATTAGCAAAATATTATGAGGTCTGTAGGCATGTTTTATTGGTTGACCTTTTGCGAAAATGTATAGTGCCTGCTGCCTGGTGAAATTTGAAAGGGAGGCGAGGGTGGTACTGACAGCTGCTATGTAATGCACGGAAAATTATTGAGTGAAATGATGTGAGTAATAATCCTTCTAAATACCTCTTAGAGAAACGCATACTCTCATCATAATTACTTTAAACAAATCTATACGACCGTAATGAATGTCACGTAATATACGAAAAAATTTAAGAGCGTCGAAGCTGCATATCGCATGGAGAATTTTTGATTGTTTTGCAAGGTAAGATAGTTGAGACCATAGATTAATAATCTCTGGTTGAGACCGATTTTACGAATGCATTATTAAATATCATTCATTTCAGTCTACGTTTACTTGTTACAAAAATCTTGGGCAACCATGCGGCAACGGCGACTGAAAACGTATAGGAACAAGAAGGGTACTGTGCTGTGCACACATGTCATCTATTGCTCTCATCTGCTTTGAATACCTGTTATTAAAGAGGTCACGCAAAAACCTTCGTCTTAGACGGACTTAAATATATATGAGCCGGCATATATGTATCTACATGCATGAAAAGTATCCTCAAACTAGTACCAGTCTCAAATTTTTCTCGAGAAAGACAAGGAGAAAAATTGGGAAAATATTATATATCTTTTTCTTCTCGCTCATTTTAAAGTTGAACTCGACTCGTCTATCAGCTTCCTTCTTCTCATCATTCCTCAATCCTATCATTATGATTATTTCACATTATTACCATTTTCGTAGGCATCTCTCCTCCTCCTCCCCCATTTATTAAAGGCAGTGTGACTCCACACTGTTAGTCTCTGTGCGAGACATGTATGTTTCATCTGCGCTCTCTCAACAGAAAAATCCCATTAACATTAACACACGCATTTCTCCCATGTTTATAAACTTTAAATGCAACACTGCCACCGCTTCTGCCATGCCATTGCCATTCGACTGTGAAAATATTTCTCTCTCGTTTCTTCTGTGGCGAAATGAAAATCGCATTAAGGATTGAATTGAATTGAGCAACTTTTTTTCAGAAGAAACGCATCTGGCGTTTTGCAAAATGTCAAGTTTAGCTTTAGCTTCCCAACATAAATCGAAATAAAAAACAGGTTTTTTATTCTGCTTCCTTAAAATTGAATTCAATGTCCTCTCTCCGCTCGTCATACTTAAAATCGATATGTAATTAGTCTTTGGTGGGGCAAGGAAAGCACCAGGATGAAGCACAAAAATGCTTTCTATGCGAATGACTTTGAAACATACAGCGCAGCGGTCACTTATTCAACTTTGATTTGTTGAAAATATTTGAAAAGCGAGCTGTTGATTAAGACTGGAATTTATGTGATACCACCGGAGGATAATAAAATATAAGTCATCACGCAGCAGAGCAGCAGCAAACACTCCAATTAAACTAACCAGTTTTGGAGGACGAGAGCGAAATATTTTCGCTTGACTGGATTCGTTCGCCTTTGATTAATTAAATTATGTGCGTGAGTTTTAAATGAGAGCAAGGGAACATGTTTTCATCGTGTTCAAATCAAGCCTGACATGTGACTTGTATTATTACATCTCTCGGGAATTTTCATGCGCTCCGACCTGATGCGATTTAACTTGGTGGTAAGTATGTGTTTGTTCATCAATCACTCATCAATAAATTGCCAATTTAATGCATACCAAATACCAAAAGGAAAAAAAACTAAACTGTAATTTTAATCCTTGATGAAATGTGCAAGAGCAAAATGAATAACGACAGATGAACAACTTCATATATATTTTCATAGGTGAAACCAACAATTAAGTATAAAACATGACTGTGTCCAATATGTAGACTGATTTATAGGGAAAAGTTATAAAGTCTCGATTGAGTCTAGTCCTTTTCGAAAACATAATTTGAATGAGCACTACGCGTCCGTTCTCACGAAACGAGAATTTACGTTTTCTGCGTGATGTCTTATACACTTTTGTTTGTTTTGTGGTAGTGTTAACACACGTTTTTTTGGGCTTGTTTTAACTTGAGTTTTTTAAGTATGCATTCTTGCGTAAAGAAAGATTTATGTAATCAAGATTTCCTTCTTCGTGCAAAGTTTACTAAAGGACGACTTACAAAGGCTACTTCGTGTCATAGTTTATGCTCACGTTCAATCGTCAACCGGAAATACTCTCTGGATTACTTACAAATGCATAATATATTGAAACACAAAGTCTCAAACCTAAAGCACACATTTGTCACAATTTTTTTAATCACTAAAAATGGAGCAAATCTTGCAATGAAGTATTTTTTATTCCGCACATGTGCATATCATATCATTACAAGTTGTGGTGGTGTGGTGCGCATGCGTGCTCAGTGCACATGCACGTATCTCGATGTAAATGGATTCTAATTACAAATTGCATCACAAAAGTTTCTATAATCGTATATCTCATCATCATCGTCACATATATGTTGGTCGAAGTCGAAATCCTAGTTAATTATAAACTAAAACTCTAGTCACATCTGGCCTAAAGTGAGGCTCTTTAACTAAATTCAGAATTGTGATTGTGAGAGTGTGCCTGTTACGCACTTTGCATAATAAAAGTGACACGAATTTTGGATGAGAATATTTGTGTGCGTGGAGCCAAACTTTTTAGACCGTTTGTTATGAACAGGACAAATGCATTCATGCAATTCTCACTCCACGTCCATGCCCCACACACGCCTTATATATATTCTGGCCACAGCAGTGTCATTCGTTCACAAACTTCGAATAAATATTCAATAGAAAGGAAGCCAAAGGAAACCCGTGTGGAAGTGTAACCGAAGCTAATTGATAAATGTCTTGAGTCTCGACTGTCAATACAAAAGGCGTATAATTATTTTCTTCCAAATATGAACTTGACAAGAATACCTGAGCACAAGACTCACTTGAAGAATTGAGATTGTGTTCACAGTTTGCGGTTATCGTCGTCACTCACGAAAAAACTCACAAGTGGCTGGCAATTTTCATATGTCATTCACATACATACACAACACAACATGAGTCGATGCATCATGCATGTATTCAATAGTTGGAAGGTGTGAACTGTGGAACGTACCTTCAGGTATTGAGCTTTGGTATTGGTAAAAATTATTTTTGAGAGAGAATATTCAATTCACAATCTCTTTTACTAGTCCCCCCACATCTCTTTCCGTTTTTGACTCATTTTCATTCATAATTATGATTATGATTATTGCTTAAAGTAAAAAGTTCTGAATATGGATAAAGGAGAAGGAATTATATGGATGCCGGAAACTTGGCGAGGTGAAGTGAAATCTTTGTTTAGATTTTTTTGTCTTTCATCTTTGCGGTTTTACTTGTACAGTTATGGTAAATACAGGCATATCGACATTCGACATCAACTTCACACATTTCATTTTCTAATTTTTGCGCAGGGGATGACCGACAGGGACAAAGATGAGATGTGGACGTGAGTGTGAGGTTTTTTCTCTCTCCGTCATAAATTTTAACGGGATATTGGGATGATGATTATGAAAGGCAAAAGTGAAGTGAATGAGAGATGAGAAATCAGATTTTTAGAGGGAGAAGAGGAGAGAAGCAACGTCAACCTGGTAATTATCTTTTTTTTAAAAAAAGTTCCACATCGATATACCGTCAGCGGTCGGTCGTGAGCAGTAATTTTTTTCCAAACGCAGTTATCTACGCATTCTTGTGTGGAAAATGATTGAGAGAAGTGACTCTGACTCCTGACGTGGTTTGGTGGTAATCTACAGCTGCGCCACTATTGAAACCGAAACTTGGGATTTAAAAAAGTTTTTATAGAGTTTGCTGTCATGTCATATACACTTTATGATTATGAGCATAGCCCTCATCGTTTTGAACATTTTATGTAAAAAGTATATCGCTGATGACATGATACTTGTGTGTGTGGTATTTGGCCATCATGTTCATCACAAGGCTTCAGAAAAGATTTTGAAACCCATGTGGTAATGATGATGGCGTGGTCAAGTTACAAAAGTGGAGATGCCTATATATTCTTTTTTATGCAGGTTTGGCCGAGCAAATAGGCATATCGCATCAAATCAGAGATCCACAAATCCACAGCCACAAGGTCATTCTTATACGTCCTTTCTTCTTGCACAAGTAACCAAACTCTGCTTCTGGTTAACAAAACTGTTTGTTAAACGCTGCCAGCTCACAAAAGGTGTACTTCTTCCAAGAAAACTCCCAGCTTCCAGGAAAAAACTCAACTTGCAGAAAAAACTGAGGTGCGCTAGCACACACAGTTTTACACACTTTACACTTTTAGACGAGTTATGCAATACTAAAATAATCATAATTGGCTCACTTCGTACAAATATTCCCTATTGCACAACACCCTTTTAAAAAGTAATAATTATTTGCGATAAAAATGCCGTGTTGAACTATGTTTGCAAAAGTTATACTAGAGAAGCTAGACGTTTTTACTAATTTACATAAGCATCCCACCTGATCATTAGCAGATCCAGACAAATCCCAGTTCCCAGTTCGCAAATGATTTGATGTTCTACATGGAGTCAGTCAACTTGTTAAAAGTGCATTTAAAAATAAGATCGTAAATGAGTTTCGCTACTATACGGTTGTCTTAAAATGTATTTTATTTATGCCTAAAGTCACCTTGTCCAAAAAGTTTAGGCATTCGAGAAAACACATTTGTGAAGCGACCATGCATAGATACAAATTTTGTTTTTTTTAAAAAGCTAACAGCTTTCTGAAAGAGAAAAAACTGGATCTTCGCTTCTGATCTTTGTGATACAGTTGCTTTAATAGTTTCAAGTAGGCAAGTCTCTAAGCTGAAAACTGTCCTTGATCATCATTCTCTTCGCGAGAGAGAGGGAGATGCTTTTTACGTTTTATACATCTTCTGATCTGGTCTGGTAATGGTTGGTAGCAGGGTTTTTCGCCTCTTACGAGTAACAAGTGAAGCAACTTGTTTTTTTCTTTCTTTCAAAAAATTACCCAAGAAAGAAGCTTACATTCATATATTTGTGTATATACTTAAAATATATGTATGCTCGCTCCGAGCCACATTTTTATACATGGCCACATCGTCTAAACTAAAGTCGGATCAAATCCTCCATGAAATTATATCCCATTAAGGGAAATAAACAGGTGAGTTGAGAGTTGCGGAGCTCTCTCTCTCTTCGAAGAGAGCAATGCCGTTCCATTACCTCATCCCTAAAACATATATCCTCATCCTCGCGTTTATGTTGCTGTACTTTGCTTTTTCTCTTCCACTCTTCTGCCGTCATCATCATCTTGTCAAGTGGATTGCAGTAAGTTCATTGCAATGTTTTTCTCTCCTTCAAGCATCATCGGATTGCAACGATGACGGTATACAATTTTCAATGGAAGATGAATCTCCGAAAAAAACATGTCCCTTTACACTTTACACATACATACGAATGTGCATCATACAAGTTCAATTACATTTGGAGAACATCGCTTTTATGAGAAAGATGAGAACACTAAAAAAACTGTTATTTTCCGCGTTTTCCTAGCTTCAAAAAAATGATGTGTATTATCGTCATCGCGTGTGTTGTAATTGTAAAAAGTGTAGCGAGGATAAAAATGTGCGTCAAAGTCGGAGTTATATTTTTTTCCCTTTTTACACTTGACTAATAAAATTACAAAAACTCGTACATTTCTCCTTGAAAAAATTCGACAGATTAGATTTTTGAATGACTTCAACACGCATTTTATCACTTTTTATGATACTCACGCCGTTCCTTATCTTGCGTTTCTAGATTTTGAACTTGATTTAATTTGAAATGACGAGGAGAATATTATATAAGGCCAGAGGACACTTGAGATTCTTTGAACTTGGTTCATCTGTCTGCGGTTTGCAGTAATCAATTTGATTATGTAAATAAACATAAAGAAAAATCGAACTGTGCATGGCAGGTACATGGGCATAAAAATTTGCCAAAACGAAAATGCACACGTTGCACTCGCACTCTAGTAGCCAAATCAATTCCGCATTTTTTTCATAAGAAAAATATTGGTTTGCACTTGAAGCGACGAGGACCAAAATCATTGATGTTTTAGATTCAAGTTTTTTTACATTTTCGAAGAATAACAGTATTTTTGTAACAGATTTTAAATAGATTTCCTAATTAAGGATGCATCATGTTTCTCATGTTGCATTTGAACTTTAAAGATTTAAATCATCAGCGGCATTTTCCGACTCTGCTCCTGCTCCCCAACTATAATCCTCTCAAAGGAAATACCCAAAAGCTATTCAAGGGGGATGGGGACGGGGAGTAAAGTTTAGAATTCTTAATCAGGCCCATTCGTCAAAAGGAAACTGGCTAATGAGCCTAATCACCGGATCATGATCTCGGCCAAAGTCATGCACGCAAGTGTACCATTAGTCTTGTTACAAGAAACAATAAGATTTTGCCGGCCTTTTTTCGTTTTCCACAAGACATTTAGTTTTTTTTCCTTTCCGCTCATTCTTCGTGAGTGTAGTAACAATCTTGTAAGCTATTATGCTAATGAATAATGTTCCCCAATGCCTGATTCCATTCCATTTATCATTCCTCTGGATTGTGGATACACACACCTGTTCTTGTGGAGAGAACTCAACTCAACTCTGCGTTAAGATAATACGCATTTCAAAATTCAAAGTCATGTCGTGAGTAGATCAATGCACTACATCTATCTACATGACAAACATACAAGACCTTTTTTTCTTGCAAGTCACAATTCACAATCAAAATCAGTGACGAGATTTTACGGCAACGTTGCTCTTATGCCAGTTCACCGTTTTCGAAAGAATTTGACAAAAAAAAGAAAAGTAAAAAAAAGATGAGAGAAGTATCAAGTGCAAGTCATTAGCACAAACCTGACTCCATACGTTCACACCAGACCAGGTTGAAGAAAAAATTTAACAAAAATAGCCTCAACGAAAACTGTTTATTGTCATCGGCATAACGTACAAGATAAGTGGGGGAGTACATATATTCCAATTCTCGGTAAATAAAAACATTTTCGAGAAATAGAGAAAATTGTAAGTGTGACACCTGTGGAGATGTAAAATCCCTATAATGTATATATTCACCTGAGGAAAACTTCTTTTTTTTGCTCATGGAGTTCTTTTCAGCACAGTTAGAATTGCATCACGACGTCATTTCGCTGTTCGTTCGTTTTTTTGCTCTGACAAAAAAGCGAGAGCGAGAGAGAATCCCATAAACCACACTCAAATCTTGTTTTCTTGTTTTATTCCCTTGTTGTACTTCTCTCTTCATGAAATTAAGTCATGTTCTTCCACGGTTAATGAAAACTGTTATATATAACATCACAACTATATGCTTTTGGTTGTATGGTCATGAGGTTTTTTGCCTATTCACAGTTTCTAAGTTTTTTAAGCTCTGCTCAAGTTCCTTCCACTCCACTCTCCTCCACCACGTCTTCCTGTTTTACTCGAAGGAAAAAATAATAGAGTCAAGCAAGAGACAAATTGCAAAATATTATCAATAGAACAAAATCTATGAGGAAGGAAAAGGTTGAGGTTCCACAATAATAATCTTAAGGTTGTCCGTGTTTGTAATTAGATGACTTTGCTAAAAAAAATATATATGCTTTCCATGAATACGTAAATAAATTTTTACGTAAGTCCTTAAGGGTTTAGGATATGATTAGTGACCATTCATTCCAAGACATGACATGACAGTGACAGGACATAGGACAGCAAAACTCTAAGGCTATAACCTTCATAGTTCACACTGCAAAGTTTGTATAATAAAAGTTGTAATAACATGGATAATGTCTTACTGATTGAGGGAAACTGCTGGAAAATTGTGATAGATGATATGTTACGAGATATGACAGCCATTTTGAAGCAATTAATGCAACACTGAACATCGAACGTCATCACACAAGATATGTATATTCTTGTATAACTTGATCATAAAAGGAAATTCATGAAAGGCACAACGTCTGGAATACAGTTTGACTGTCTCCTTCTGCTTGTCAAAAGACTTGATCTTTGTGAACTTTTAGGCTTGAATTGGGATTGGAAACAAGTTGATGTCACCTTCAACAAAGGGTAGATAAATATATTTGCATGATATTATTTCATTCTCGGTTGAATGCAACAACCAACAGAACAACAGAAGAAGCGTTCTTTCCATGTAAATAAGATATTGGAATAAGATATTGGAGATGAATAGAAGGTGAAGCTATAACTTTACAAGGTAGGCAGGTTTTTATTCTCTCTTGTTGCGACAGGCAAATATTACACCCATAACAAAGTCTAATGAGAATTTTAGATATAAAATGGATAATGCGAACATTGTACAAGAACATGGCCATTGAAATGCATTCAAGTTGAAGTTCGTTTAATATTATGCTCTTCTTGCAATTTTTACTGTGCAAGTTTGATCTTGGCCAATGCAAGCAATTACACATTAATAATTTCCCTGCTGAAAGTATTCGGACTTGACTTACCAGAGGAAATGATCCAATATCCAAAAATGCTCTAATCCAAAATCCAATCCACTTGTTTGACAATCTCCAAACGTGATAAGAATATAATCTCAGAAAATGCAATTTGCTATTTAGTACATTTACTAACGGAACACACACAAAAAATCTCAATTACTTTGGAACAATTCACAGGGAACACACAAAACACATGCAACTGGTGTGTGATGGCTTCTCCTTTTCCAAGCACGACACACGTGAATCAAATATCTTAGGTATATGCGATCCAGACCTCAATATTATATATGCCTTCAGCTTTTGTAATAAAATGCTTTTGTACTTCAAAACTTCTCTTCAAAAGATTTAAGATAAAACCACTCTCAAAAATGGGCACAACAATACTACATCAACACACTTCTGCATGGAAATATATACGCACAATTGTCGACGCTAACAGCTCCGTTCGGCGAGCAGGTTGTTGGTGGACTGAAACAGAAAGTTTTTTCATAGGGATGAACACGAAGCGACCAAAAAGAACGCATATGTGTGAGCTGAGAGAGAGAGGAGACGCTGCTGAAGTAAACGAAGCACAGTTGTGAGCAAATAAGTGCTGCTCTTGTGAAGGAATGCATTTGGATTGAATTGGTTGGGTGTATAGAAGTTGTCTATGAAAACAGATAGAGAAGAGGAGAATATATAAGTTCAACTTTTAGACAAGTTGAACAGGATACCACACACACAAAAACGTTCTCAAGCTGTGGTTATATATGTTACCCTCACACTTGCACATATGAACGCGATACCTACTTATGCTTATAAAAATTTGTGAAGCCGACCTGTCACACATTTTACACATCTCCTCTCCCCAAATGTATGTATTTTATTCGGCTTTGATTTTGATTTAAAATTTTAAAACTCTGTTTGATTCATCTCATCATATTATCATCACATCACACTCCATCGGCTTTTATGCATTTTTATGATTCTTCGTTGCGAAGATATGCCTGTTCTTCTCCATCTCCACATCCACATAATATGCAAAGCAGCTAGCTCCAATTTTTCAAAGCTTCCCCATATTTTTCCCAGTCAGATGAATGTGAATAACTCGGCTTGAAACTTGAAAGATTTCTGATGTTTTGACTTGAGCGAAGACGAAAGGAAAGAGGGGATGAAAGAAGAATATAACAGATTCTTATGATGTGAGCCATCATCTTCTTCACACAACAAAAACACAAATAAAAATGAGTTTCGGTCTGGGGTTTCATTTCACACCGCACCACCACCGAGAAACCAAAGTAAGAGAGAATGATGAATTGAGCCTCACATCCCCATACACCGTCTTTCTCGCCGTTCTCATCTTCATATTGTGATTGTCCTGTTGTTTGACGGATTATGCGTACTAATAAAAAAATGCATTTCTTCTTCTTCATCTTTCACACTCCTTCTCCTCTAGCTATCTTCCACATGCATATCACATCACGATTTTTCTCATCAAATCTCCGTCAGAAATTCACTCATTCAATTCAAAGTGCAAAAAATGTATTGCGAGTTCCTGTTATTATTTTGTGATGATATGATTCTCACTATCCTCGGCGTCATCATCATCGCCACAGTTAAACGTGGCCATAAAGCACAGCAACGGCTTTTTTCACACATTCAATTCAAATCTTCCAAATTCGAATTTCAAAGAAAAATATATAAATTGAATTACAGAAATGAAGGCAGCAGGTTGTGTACAATTGACACGAAACTGTTTCATTATGCAATTCATAATTTTCAAATGTGAAGAAGAGTGCTACAGCTACTAGCATATGTATATGCATGTTATTATCCGTCATGAATTGATTCACATGATAAATTTGGGTCTGTGGGGCTTCCTCATGCAGTCAGTCGGCAAGTTCTAAAAAAACGAAATTATATTTTTTTGTCGAAAATTATGTGAATTGACTTGAGTTCCTTATTGACGGAATTGGGTGAACTGCGAGTTTTTGTTGCGTAAAAAAGTTTGTCATATTCTCTCCTCTCTCAAGTGAGAAAATAGGATCCTCATTGGTGTCTGTCTGAATGCATGTAGGAAGTAGGAAATGGGAAATTAGAAAAGCAGATTAAGTACGCGTAAAAAGCTTATTATTTTGCATGTAAGGGCGATTAGAATATTTAAATATTACTTAATCAAACACGATTACTTAGCGAAGTAAAAATTCCCATATATGGTTTCACTCAATTGACAATGTACAAATAGAGTTTAGCTTTTCTTGCAATCGGCAAAAGTCTCCCTTTTATTATCGTGGTTTGCAAATCCCATATCCGTCATCCAAGCATGAGCATCTAGTCTATAGCTGCTCGGTTTTGACATTTCGTCCAAGAGAAAATTGACAAACGCTAAGGGAAGTGAGGATGTGAGGTAATTTATGCAAATCTAATCAACTTCTTTAGTTTACATGAAAGCTCTTGTAAATTGGAAGGAAAAGTACATATGTGCAACAGAAAACAACACATATTCATAATCATAATCGCGTTCGCATAATTGCATGTTATTGCACACGTCAGGACTAAGGAGGCGCACCTGTGGAAGGTGTGTGGGGGAGAACCGTTTGGACATCGATTATCCAATCATTACATCAATTTTTTAGGTGAATCCTTGGGATTGAAAAGATAATCATGTTTAGCTTGTATTCTGATCCTACATCGATGATCGCTATATATATTTAGCCTTTACCTTCAAAAATAAGTCTGTAACTGTCGAAAACACTGATCGAGCATTTTCAGCCTTGAGAAGACACGACACATGGCATGAGTCAATAATATGTTACAAGAATCGATTTCAATCTTATAAGAAAAAGTGCGACAATACAAGTTCACAAGAGTAATGACAACTCTGGACATTTCTGGACAGAGCTTCGATTGCGACAAAGACTTAAGAATGTACACAGGAAAAAAACATTGGAATTCAAGGACAAGTTTCCAGACTGACTATCAATATGGATGATTGGTATCGGGAAAATTAGAGATCTACGTAGGTATATGCTCATTACAAGAACACTATATTCCATTAGGAATATGTACGTATCATATAAGTCTCCTTAGCATGAGTACATAGAAATGAAGTATTGCTGGTGACATATGAACACGAACACCTGAAATGAATAATTGATTACATTTCGGTTTTTTTTCAAATTCTTCATTCTTCCTTTTTTTTCTTGTTTCTGTCCGAAAGCTATATGTAGCCACTTCCAACAATCCATTGCGCTCATGTGCTCATATACTCACACCACTTATTACATTTCACCTTAATGTCCTACGCATGGAAATGAAAGAAATGAGCTTCCGGTAATAACAGGTTTTCCTTTCCTTTGTCGCTTTCACAATATTTGTATAAAAATCCAAATCAATTCTATACTTTATCTCTTCATAAAACTTGATCTAAACGTGTTATTTTGCTGGACTGGAACTGGCCTGGAGTTGAGAAGAATTGTCCATAAAATGCGTCATGAAAATAAAAATGGTGGTATTCTTATAAAAATGAAAAGAACAACTACAAACGGAAATAACAAAAAAACGGGAAAGAAAGGAAAATTTTGAACTGAAATTTGGAATTACTAAAATCATTTCATATAGTTCAGTTTGGATCGAATATATGAACCTTTAATGCATGTATGTAACTACTTTTGTTATCTAGCTAAGTTTTCAGGTGAGAGCGTGTAGCACGCTATCAACTTATCGATATTAGTCTGTGCTGTCCATAAAAATTATTCATTTTCATTACTTTTCATTTCCTTGCATGTTTCAAAATGATGATTGCCTATACACTCATTGTGTGTGTGTGAGTTGAGCTTAAGCTTCTTGGTTTTTGTTCAAAGTTGCCCTTTGATTACGGAGGAAGTTTCCCTTCCGTTTTCCTTATGACGATGATGACTATATATACGCTCTCATCTAGAGCTCCGCTCTCCAGCGTGTTTTTTTCTTCTCTTTTGCCTGGAGAAATCGTGATATGATTTGTTCGCATGATTAGCTCTCTCTCTAAATGGCATGTGCATAGAAAACTACTACGTAGATGTACGTGTGCCAATGCACATTCAAGGGCACTTCCATTCCAAGTCCAACCAAATGAATTTCCTTCTCATCTTTTCCTTTTTTGCTTGAAAACTCCTTTTTGGCTTCCGCTCCTCTTTTGATCTTTGGTATTTCCCCTCTCTCCAGTCCAAAAATAGTCATAGTAGGAGATTTTACCTGTACACGGACTGGAGTCAGTGCGGAGGAAGATGATATATTATACCTCTAGACTGGAAAGGGAATGAAGAGAGACTCTCTTCCTCCTTCAATTGAATTTATTATTGGATCCATTACAAGTCACAATAGAGCTATAAAAATGGGAGCAGCCTTGCCACACGGATAGATGAGAGGAGGGATAAAAATGGAAATTTATTGTGGCATTTTCGGTTCCAAGAATAGAATCTGAGGTAGAGAGAGAGCAGAGCATCCACACATTGTACATACATGCCTAAATATCATATCATATCATACACACATTTTTATACCAATTAAAGACATTGATATACTTCGATCAGATCATCATCATAAGGCCATATAATGGAAAATGGAATTCAGCTCGGCAGAGGAGATGATAATCTGGGTGACTTAGTGGGGGAAATGGAGAAGTTCTTCTTCGGAATCGGAGTGTTCGAGTGTCAGAGCGGAGGGATGATCTATCGTTATAGAATCGAACTCGCGATTATCAGACACCTACACTCTTTGTACGTATTCTCATTCTCTAATAATTCTAGCTAGAAAGTGACGCCAACAAAAAACCAGCCTTGGTCTACCCTGAGGACTGGAAGCTGTAGGAGGAGATTTTGATAGAGGAGAAAAGGAAACTCGAGGTGATAAAGAATGTCAAGCTTGGCCACATTAGTGGATAATGTAGCACAGGAAGTTGAAGTTTTTATTATTGCTCCTGCACCTCATCTGAATCAGAACTCAGAACTGAAGCTGAAGGATGAGACGATGGTATCATTAAATTTTTCTCTACTTTTTTCCCTTCACCTTCACCCAACAAAGGTATAAAATGCATAATGCCAAGTTATGGAGTGGAGCCGGAGTCGCTAATGCACCCACACCAAAAGTCATCCATCCATCCAATCCAGAGAGAGAGGTTTTTCTCTTTTGTGGTTGAAGGCCATGGGAAAAGTGGAAAGAAAATGTTGCTGGAGGAATGGAAGGAAAGGGTTAAAAATGGTGATGATGAGAGGAAGGCATGCATGACGAAGGTGAATGCAGGTGGTGCGTAGAAAAATGTGAGAGCTCATATCGTGTGTGTGGATGAGAATTCTGAGAATTCTCCTTTGGCTCAACTTCATAGCGGCAATCTCATAAGAACACTTTTACCAAGTGTTTTTAGTTGTAAACATACGCATACGTCGGCTCATGCAATGAGAGCAAGTGCCAAGTGCATTTATATTTATCCTCCTTTTATAATTATAAGACAAAAGGTGCAGTAGAGTTGGTGTCCCTCTTAATAATATAAGGGTTATACTGTTAATACTGTTATGCATTGTTTTATAAACACCTTGGACAATGTTGAATGTAGTTTTGTGGTGTACTTCCGGTGGAAGGAGTTAATAATGTTGAATTGGATGAGAATATTTTCTCTGAAATGAGTAGTCACAAACAGAAACTAACTCGTTTGTTTGTGGGTTTAAAGCTAGTCTGGTTCTGATGTTCTCAAGATTACAGGGTGCTGGATTGTTGGACTTGGAGTGAACAGCTGATTGCCAATTGCTGTATTTGGTGGATATATTTTGTGTGTAAGCACAAATTACAACGGCAAGATTGGACTTCATCATAATTTTCCAGTAAGAAATGTTTCGTAATTTGTTAGTAAGTTTGCCGATCAATTTGATTTGATTGTCGATTTTCAATTGTTATTGTTGTACATGCTGATGATATGTTACCGAGTATGGAGTGGAGTATTGCTGGATTTCATACATTGCTCTCATTTCAGGTAGTTGAGGTTTAGCACTAATTCACTATTGCGCAGTCATCAATCAGTTGTGTAAGTAAGATTAGGGACTACGGGCCCTGGCTACATCTCACATTCACATCTCTCATTGCCATATATTTGTTTCATGAACTTGCACGAGTTCCCCAAGAAAACTGATACTGATGAAATCATGGATGAATTTGTTCATATGTGGTCATGATGAGCAAGTGGACTGTGGGAATTTTTCTCATGTCCTGGAAGTGGAATGACCCTTGCTAAGATGATGGAAAATGAGTTTATCATTGCTTGATTCATGATTGCGATGTCCGGATGACTGACTCGACTCGCCGAACTGGCACCAACATAGAGTTGATGGTTGGTTTAAGGTTTCCACGTTTCTTTCCTTTGAAGTTACTTTATTAGTGCTTTTTGAATGAGTCACTTCATTTCTTTTTGACTAAAAATTGGAAGTTTGAAGTGCTCTCTGTCTGATAGTCTGATTCATTCATTGCTGTCCGCTTTGATCGACTCTTCTTCTGGACACGAATATATGAATATACTTTTAAGGTAGGGTAGGGATCTGCAGAATAATAATTCTCACGATTATGTTTTAAATAATTGTCAGGATCAGTCAGAATCAGAATCATTATCATGGTCTACTGCCTTTGTTGACTCATCATCACAACATCAACAAAAACTGCAAGCACTTTAAAGACACCTGCACAAGCCAGCAGAAAGCGTTTAAAAATGGCTGCTTCCGGTGTAGTATTACACAAATAATATGTATACGATTCATTGGATTAATGTATGACTCGGATAGGATATTATCCATATCGTTGTAGGTGTGAAAGGTGTAAATTTGAGTTCTTCAGATTCATAATAAAATCCATTTCGATGAGATTGAACATTTCACATACGTTTAAATTACTTTAGTGCATTGTTTCGCTAATGAAACCAACTGAAATATTGTTTATGCAATGTTTATCAGGATATACAGTCACATCCTTAAACCATAATGGCATCACGGGATAATCGAGGACCAAACAGGACACTAAAGATCCTGTCAAGGGAAGATCGTTCTGATCGTGGGGACGCTGATAGGACGCGCGATGATCGTGATAGAGACAGAGATAACCGACGACGAAACGAGCGAGAGCGGGACAACAGACGAAGAGACGATCGAGGAGATCGGGATAGAAGGAGAGATCGAGACCGAGGAGATTCTGAAACTTCTAAACCGGTGCAGGGTCCAATAGTTCTACTAAAACGACCAGATACAAAGTCGTCCACCTCGAGTGGACAGGGTGGCAGCGAGCGTGGAGGAGATCAAGGAAAGGAAACGGGAGGAAGTAGCGATAAACCAGGTCCAAAAACTTCAATTCTTCAGAGGTCCACGAAGAAGGAACAAGAAAATGCAGACCAGAGTAACGCCGAGGTTAGTTAAATAAATTGATAGTATGAGAAACTGACGGTGAAAGAATTACAAATTGACAATATTTTTTTTGTTTATTGTTAAAGAAAGGGAAATCCAGTGGACCTCCACCTCTCACGGAAATACTCAAACAAGCTTACAAGTTCCCAAGAGGGAAGGCACTCACGCTTATCGACTCCAATATGAAAATGTGTTCCTGGAAAAGTTTCGACTACGATGCAAACAACTACCCAAATAATATGGATTATCTCGTCGTCACTGTAATCGGGAAACCGAATGTTGGTTAGTTATTAGCTTTCTATTCAAATGAAAAATATATCATTTAATTTTTTTAAATTTTAAAGGCATTCTGTTCCTTTCTGTAGGTAAATCAACAATACTCTCATATTTAGCTGGAGATGAAGACTTTGGCAGTAGGAATATATTCCGAGCGAGGCGGCGTGAGGAGGAAATGCGGTCTTCCATTTATATCTCGACAGATCAAATTGTTTATATTGAGATGAGCTCTGTGTTTAATCAAGCTGCTACGAACGATTTGATTCCGTTAGTGTCTCAGCAAGGCGTTCTTGAAATTTCAAATGTGGTACGAATGAATGAATTCTTTGATTTCGGAATGTACGAAGAATTTTTGCAATCTACTGTTTGTTGATTGTTGATTTTTTTACTTTAGACTTGGAACCTGAGACTGGTTCGATGGGCGTTATCAATCAGTCATGTGATAATAGTTGTGAGTGACAATGTATTCGAGCCGAGCGTGTTCCAGTTGATGAACTCTGCAGAAATCATCCACACAATGGTATAAACTCACGTCAAAAGAATTACACCTTTTTGTTTGTGATTTATGATTCGTATAAAATACCTTTTAATTTTTACCAAAAGGATTCAGCTCTTGGCGAAGGTTCATATCCTGAACCTATCTATGTCTGCAACAAAGCGGATTTAGAGCTAATTGATAAGACAGAGGCAATTGGCGAGTTCCAGAAACACTTCACCTCTGTCACGGGTCGGACGCCAAGGATTGAGACCAATTACTTTATGCTTCCGCATTTGAGATATGAAATGGAGTACAAAAGGTCGCTTCAACATTTTTTATTTTATAAACTTCCACTTCTTGAAAATTGAAACTTGGTTTTTACTTTTTAACCATTTGCGTATTGAACAGATTCAAAGACTTCAAAAGCTCCATACTGAACTTTAATCGGTACAACAGAGCACCTTTCGCTCCAGATAAAGATGGATTAGGTAAACTGGTGCAGCGCCACAATATTCAAGACTGGTTCCAAAATGCATCTCGCCTTTGGGATGAGATGAATCTTCCTACCTATTTTTCCTCTTATGTCAAACTGTTACCGTGAATATTGAATTAGTATTGAAATAGCCATAACCAAATTATTTTGCAGATTAGAGGATTAAATCGAAGTTCCACAATATGTTTCCTCACAACAATACAGTTTGGTCGTTTCTCATTTCTGTGATGTTAGAAGTATAAGTAAAAATGATATTTACTCACTTTTATTGGCTTGTAGTGTTAATTAACTTATTTGAGCAACCTCCATCTGAGTTGTCCATTACCATCTCACATAAGCAATCACACGATGAGGTGAAGGTAAAAACCAGGAAGGAAAAGTCATATTATAAGCAATGTAATGTACAACATACGACACTCATTTCTAATTGCAATTCTGATGAAACACGTGTCGCAACCACACTCCATGCAGAGTGCCATAGGATATATGCTATATATAAAAATCCAAAGGATCAATGGACATCGAAATATGCTCTTTCAGTGAACATTGTATCATGTAATAGGGATTTACGGTTCAGAGACTTTCTCCACCACTGGATGTTGGGAAATCATCTTTTAGTAATAATGCCATTGGGAAATCAGTAATAGCGACTGATAAAAGCTAGCGAAGTGTGATGAAAAAGAAAAGAATTTTTATTTCACTTGTGGGAGCCCTTAGCCAATTCATGTGTAGAGTAATATATTTTATTCGGAAACATGTTTACAATATTGTAGTTAATAATGAAACGTTAGTGAACACTAAATGTAGAAAATCT
>JAQFZW010000697.1:0-45889 GCA_034687055.1 Heteromurus nitidus | reverse complement strand
ATGAATAATGTTGATGGACAATCCTTTGAAGTGGGGTAGCTTGACCTGTGCACGTAAATCTGCCTTTGAAAAATCCATGTTGCTGACCTTTCTGCGTCTAGCTCACGACAGAAGCTGAACTAGTCCACATATGAGGTAGCATCAGAAAGAGGATGAGATAAGCTTTAGAATGATATAAAGATTAACGGAAATCATCAAGTCTCGGTGTAGATATTGACGGTCAAAGTCAGGCAACGAATTGTGAAAACACCCTCGTATTTTGTTATATGCCTACACATATTTTTTCTCGTGGTAGTGAATGCCAATGCCAACCTAGTCTTGTCTTGTCAAGACCAAAAAAATACCAGGCTCGTCTCTCCCAACTTCCTTCTGCAAAATACCTACCTGCTCATTTCGAGATTTCGTCTTGTGCACTCTCTTATGAATGAAACACAAAACGTGCATATATAAATGCAAAGGATGCACGAGCGGAGAGAGAGCGATGGCGAGCCGAGCAAATAAAACTTACGATCCTGATCAGTCATCCATTCTTCAACGAACTACAAAAAAACATTGCAACAGACAAGAGGGATTTTAGTGGAAGATATTTCATCCTTCTTCATCCCAAACGCAAATCTTCTTTTCTTTCTCAATCTCCTTGTCTTTCTGCTCATGCAACAAAAAAAACCTAAACCAACCTTGCCAGGTACAGTTAGCCGTTTTCACGATCTTCTTCGTCTAGTCTTGCAAGAGATATACATCAAGATTTTAAGAATTAGTCCAATTTCTCGACTTGGGAACGATGTAATAATCGGAAATATTGTGTACATATGCACATGTTCAACTAGAGAAATGCATGTGTTCACTTCAGAAGTAATATAAAACGAGTGGAAAATAATTTTTCTCCCCGTCCATTGTTCTGTCTTTTCCCTCTCTTGTGCTTTATGCTCTTTTCAGCCAGAGTTTAGAATGAAACTGAAAAAAGTCATGCTTCAATTGTGTATTTGTATTTAATTGTGATATATGAAAATTCTCCTCCGACACATGCACAAAAACTTGACTGCTCAGATTTATTATGCGTACATGCTTCACGCTTGTACGGCATGGCATATGCTGCTATATGCATATAGATGCACATATTAGCACGCGGAATAAAAGTTGAATCTGGCGATAAATTGATGTAAATTGTAACTTGTCTCCGTTTGCAGTTTTGCACCCAGACAGGAAAAAAAATTTATACGAATTGTAGTAATGCACCTACTTGTTCGACTACATTGTGAATGCATGAATGCAAAAAGGATTTATTCCCAACATTCATGTGGTTTTATGGAGAGATCTCTTGTCGAAATTGGGACTTTGCTTTTTCTCTCTATATGCAGATTAGATTTTTTCTGTTTCCACCACCAGGGCCCAAACGCCACACACACACACATATTAGCTTCTTTCTAGATAAGAGCACAGCTCTGAATCTGATTCGATATAATTTAAAACTATAATGCACATATGTACCTTTTTGCAAACTTATGCACTTGTGTTTAAATGTGATATTATTATTATATCAGAAAACAATCTGTTTACATCCAAAACAACATTATCATGCATGCACGACTACTAGAAAGAGAGAGAGAGAAAATCGTGTAGTTTCTGCCACCACCACCTCACTCCTCACACCGCTCCGCATTTCATTTCATTTGAGTCGTCGTCGTCGTGTGTTCCTTTTCTCTCTCTCGAATGGATTCAATAGAAATTCAACTCGACAGATCTAGGTTTCGGTAACTTGGTTTTTCGACCGTGCTCTCACTCCGCTCTACTCTTTTTTTGCTTCGTAATTCTCGAAACTTGGGACTGTGCGAATGTGTTATTAATCTTGTTGTTTTCTAATTACACAGAGAAAGGGGGAAATGTAAAAGGGGCACACACAACAGGAAACGGAGAGGCGGAGAGAGTAGTATAGTGTGATGTGAGATGGTCTGTGTTCGAAAATGTGATCATTATCTGTCAGCTATTATGAGCGTATAAGAAGAAAGAAGTTGATGCACCAAAAACTCTGATAAATATGCATAGACTTCTGGTGTGTTTGGGGAGAGGGAGAGAGAGAGAGAGAGAGTTACGGAATTCAGTCTTCACTTTACTTTAGGCATTCTACGCGTTTCGTTGTGCATCGCTCGCTACGCCTTTATTTCAGACGGACTTGCATGAATAAATCCAGCAACGGCGACAGTGTGTAGATGAGCGTTGGAAAGCATTTGCAAATATTTAATGGAATTAAATCCACTGCAAAAGAAGGATTCGCTAGAGCTGACTTCTTGGCATCTAGTTTGTCAATACAATGAGAGTGTAAGTAGGTGACTTACGTAAATAAAGTATATATACATCTTCTCTACTCACTGGAATTAATCATGTCTAAATCTATATAGAGAGTCGCACTGTATGCATTCATGCAATTTAAGCTACCTACATTTTAGTTAAATAGATGAATGACTAGTTGAATGAATGTAGATTAAAACAGATGATGGTAATAATGATTTGGGCTAGTTTGTAAGTTTACTACTGCATTTTCCCATTGTATTCCGCTGTCATTATTGATAGTAACGATTTGCGATGGCACATAAGCTACTATCGTGAATAAAGGCTTGGTTCTTAATATTAGTTTGTGTGTGGTAGCAGCAATGCACATTATAAAGCAAACTTTCCAAGGAAAACACGTATAGCGAGTATATAACAAGTTATATATGTCTTTACTTAAGTACGAACAAGGAGAAAGGTTTAATTAAATTGTCAGATCTACAATCTGCCCTTCAACATAATCATCATTTCCATCACTCACCCGCGTATCGAAAACTCCACGAGTCTCTGCAACTCAAACTCGACTACTGCAGTGGTAGTGAAGTAGCAGCAGGAGCAGAAAGACGCGGAGAGTAAATGTGATGATGTGATGCAGTCAGAGTCAGTGTTTTGCTGTTGAGTGAGCAGTAAGTAGTGCTGCTCTCGTAATAATCAGCAACATCATCTCCTTCACGGCTGTAGTCATTCCTTTTATTTATTTACGTTCTAATTTCCCAAAGCAAGTATGCCAACAAGAAGGAATCTTCACGAGTTGGGATGATGATGATATGACTTTCTTGTCGTTGACTCATGCACATAGAGGAAAAAAGATACGGTCATTGTCATGATTATATGGTGTAAGTTTCATATATGACAAAAACTTTTTGCAAATTGTCATTACAGCCGTTTGTCATTTTCTGAAGCAATAACTACTCTTTTCTCAGAATAATAAAGGATGTAAAAGTCGAGAGTGGGAAAAAGACTACATGAAAAAGTCAACGTCGGTCGGGTTTTGGGAGTTTGCAAATTTCAAGACTTCCTCAGTTTTTGGAAAGTAAGAGAATGAGCGGATGTCAGTAGGAAATTGGTGTTCTTAATTCTCTACGCTACGGAAATGAAATTTAAAATTTAATCGACGTGTGTACGTGCATGTATGAGGAGAATTAACTTGAACTCGTTAAGTTTCCAGAAGCACTCTGAGCCCAGAGCGGAGTCTTTTATTCATTCATTACTTAATATGATGGTGTTTTATTAATTAATGAAGAGAGGAATTTCAACGTCAAACGAAAATAGTTTCTTCCATACTTCTCTCACACAGTCGAAGCAGGTCAAACATTACGTCCAAAATTACGGTGAAAGGATTATATTTTAAATCTAAATGGAATTTTTCGAAATAATAATCACGCAGTAATTTTAATTTCAATTATCTTTACATAGAAATGCAGTACCAAAAAATCTAAAATTTTGCATATCAGTCATCTCACTTGCGAGCTAAAATTCATCATTAAAGTTCACACCGAAGATAGCAATTACAATTACAAATGACAATTGACAATCCATCATATCATTCCATTTTAACTAGAGCAAATTCACATTGCATTCACGAAGCTATGCTTTCGTAACCGTCTTAAAAGAACGTAGGATGAGCGTATGTAAGAAAGCACGCTAGCTTGGAAGATGCTCGTTTTGGGTGGTATATGGGCGCATGTATTCCTTCAGATTTGAACTTTACATCTCCTCTTTTTAATCTATGCATTATGCATAAATTCTCTCCCCTCGCTCTAGGATGGGAGTTGGGAGAGAAAAGTGATTTTTTAGCTGCCTGGTCTCCCTCTGCTCCAATTCCTGGGATTAGTGGAGATGGAGAGAGTGGGAGAGGGAGAGGAGACGCAAGAAAGACACATATTTAAATGATATTAATTCCTCCAAAGCGGAAATTGAGTTAAGACCTCGGCTCACAGAGTCGAGCTATATATGGATCCATGTTATACCTTATTTCCTCCTCGTATCCAGCACCAGCAGCAGCTGTCTTTTCTCCATTTTACCCAGTCTCCTCTAAATGTACATCCTCTGGCCGAGTGAGTAATAATGCTAATAAAATCAAGGTTAGTGGAATTGATGGGTTTCCCACTCAGCTCGACTCCAACCAGCTATCCATACCAAAAAACTTGCACAGTATTTCAGTTCACCGGCTGGAGTCAGTCATTTTCTTGGCGAAACGAGAAGAGATGATGATGAAAGTTCAGTAGTTCAGTTCATGCAAGATGTTAGGAGGAACCTAAAGGAAGGATTATACATTTTATACCTAAACAAGTTGGTGCTCTGGTTTTGCATGTAAGATATGTCTATCAGTATACTTGCTTTCTTGTTCGTCTTCTAGTTCCTTTTCTCTACTTTTGCATAAAGTTTGGTGAGAATCTCCGCTCCCATAATTAGAAAATTACGTTAAGAATTCAGTCCGACCAGGTGCATTCTCTATGGTTTTGTCTTCCTTGAGCGTATTTGAGAACAGGATAAAAATGGGAACTCGAAGAAAGTCCACAATGTGGGCCATATATTTATGAAAATATTGTAACGGAGAAAGTGTATAACCAAAGTGTCTTCTACGTATGTACGCCCACTTCCTTTCCCTTAGAGTAGTAGTACCCTTTACTGACACCATCAAAAATCCTTTTTACACGCTACGCAGGGTTTATTTCAAATGCACTCAATCGCAATACATTCATATTCATAACACCAGTACCAGTACACATAAAAAACAGGTAACATCTTTTTCGCACTAATACAATATTTATTTGTACTTGAGAAGGCGGCATGGAACGCAACAAGAGGCAGAGAGTCACACACGTGGACTCTTTAACTTTTTTTGTCGATATCCTTGTTGAGATACGCGTTTTTCCGGAAAGCATAAAAGTAGTTGTATTCTTGAGTAAGAGTGACTGGTCCTGGAAAACGTTGATAAAAATACTCGAGTGAAACTTTTTCCATGTTCCTTCCATCATGTGCATATTATGTATGTTCCAACTTCCATTATGAAAGTATGTACTGCACAGTTTTCTCATGGTATGTTCAACAATGAGCTCTATTCTACTCTTTTTTCTAGGTAAAGCAAATACTTTTTTCCAGGTTTTCTCTTCTTGGAAAATCCTCCAGTTAAAAAATGTAGCAAGAAGTAAAAGCCTAGTAAAGCACAATGCTTTCCCCCACTTTTTTCTTCTTTAAGTAACATCATAGTTTCGTATGACGCTGGTGCAAAAGGAGAAAATCCTTCAGGTTACTATTTTTCGCCTAGTTTTCAAAGGATCTCTGGTAATGTAGAGCTGAGGAAGAAGAGTGTGAGAATGGAGAGAGAGAGAGAGAGAGAGGAGTCAAGAGTAAAGTGCTACTACCACAGTTCCTGCTGTTGACTGACTAGCTCGGAGCTAAATGTTACATAAAATATGTGGAATCTGCCATTTACTAGGTCACTACTTCAACTCCGAACACGCCTTCAACTCACTCTTTCTCCCTTGAAGGATTTTAATGTGCAGCCAAGTGCGGTAGTATCAGTATCAAAGAGAAGAGAGAGAGCGAGAGGAAAAAAGTGTGCAGATATCAGAATAAAAGCAAAGCAGTCTCAGGAGAGAAAGTTCCTATCTACTTTCCACCATCCACGATGCCACTCTTCTTCGAGGTACAAAGATTCACTACAATCGTAGTACAAACGCAACCATGAAAGACTTTGTGAAGCTTTACTTTCACACTTGTGTCGTACAATTTAACAGCAGACTGAAGCTTAACCAACAGCCAATTCATATAATTTGTCTGTCTGACGGTATATGTTCAAGGCATACTACTATAATCTACAGTTAAGAATATTTAAATTTTTTGCTCGAGGGTCTCACTGTTTCACCCAAATTTCTCAAGGTCGACGAAGGAGCACATCACAAACAAGAACAACACATTCGCATTCCAGACAGTCTCTACTTTTGCTTGCGATTTCATATCTTACTGTGGTGTGGTTTAGTTTAGGAGCTCACGTAAATTCGAAATTTCATTTTGCAAGATACCTGTGAGAGTTATTCACATTCTATACATAAGTATCCCTCGCCACGTTGATAACTGTAATATAATACATATACCTCGGATAATTACTAAACATTTGTTTCAATACAATAGTATGTGGATACTCAGATATGTACAATCTCCGAGTGAAACATTCAAACAACAAAGAATCCTTATGCAATCAGTTTTCAGCCAAGTTTTTGAGTGTGCTCGCATGAAACGGAAAACCACAAAAACCAAGCCCGTTTCATTGAGCGAAACGAGCCTCAAGCGGGCATAGAAAAACAAGAACCACACACTTGAAACATCGTATGCCCACTCAATCTAATGAAATGCGCGATTATGGTAGGGATTTTAGTGTGGGTGTCTTGGTCATTTCATGAATTTGATATGTCTGACGAGTTCTCTTTTTTGGAATTTATCCAGATCAGGAAATACTAAATGAAAGTGCAAATATGCCCACCAACTCTAAAAAGTTCATGTGTCTCGTCCAGGCCAGGTTAGGTGTTATCACATTGATTATTTTTTTGCGTCAGAATATTCTATTTCTGGTGGGCGTCCGTATATCTTCAGGGCTCTGCGCCACGTTATGAGTTTTTTACCTGTTCCCGATAGCTAGCAAAAAAAATTGCCCTCTCTCAAAAAATGTGCTTTATAAACATGATTAACCGCAAAGTACACTTTTTCCACCATGACTGGTGGAAGAGCGACTTTTATCCAGTGTGTCGGAGGAGGAAATTCCAAAATCTTCTCTCTGCAAATAGGTTCAAATTATATGACCCCTCATAAAATATGGAGGGAGCTGTCGAGCAAAAAATATATGTCCCCATTATATTACTTCGTGTGTGTGTGCCACATTTCTCCCCATCCCACATGGGATAACGCGTACCACTACCACCACGCGCAATCATCTTTTGTTGGCAGAGATGGTTTGCAAAGTAGACTCGCGAATTTAGTTTAATGCAACAGTGAGCTGTAAAGTAAATCCTTAAAAAAATTTCTCTCGATGGAGGAGAGTGCGAACTAGGCGTAGAAAACGTCGAGTATTGTGTGTGGATACGTATTCATACGCTGTAAATTTGCATATTCACTTTAGTACATAAAAGTGACTTAGGTTCATATCTGAAGAGAGTACGTGCATATATGCATTTAGTCCTATTTTCTCTCTCTGTTGCTTGTCCTCTTTTTTTTGCTTTCTCCCTTCTCTCTTAATATATTCTCCCCCGGCAGTCTCTGGTTACTTTTCACAGAGAGGAGAAAATTTTTCGTACTTGTTGGATCAAGTACTGAGGGCAGGCATGCATGGGTGACAGACGGCTTGCTTCTCTGCGGTTTTTATCGTGGAGAGAGAAAGGAGAACGGAGGAGAAGCAGAAGCGAAAGGATAATGGAATACTCTACAAAATGTTAGACTGTGATCAGAGCAAAATGTAAGTTTTTTTTTTTTGGAAACTATCTTTTCTCAACGTGACTCATTGCACCACTTACCACTGCTACTACGCCACTACACTTCTTGCACAATCTCCACTTTTCCCTTTTGCACTGTAAATTTTACGTGCGCATACCCTTGAATAAACTCATTGTAAATTTTCGTGCAAATAAAAGTATTTGCCAATGTCCTTTTTCGCTTCAATGTTACACAAAAGCGAGAGACGCATTCTCCCCAATTTAACTAATGTGTTACGAATGTGAACTAAATATTGTATAGAGAACGTAACAAATCTGCACAGTGTAACCGTAAAAGGGAATATATACAACGTGGCTAATCGTAAGTGTGCTGTGTCGCTGTCAACCACTGCGAGGAGAATGGCTTAAAATGGCTACATAACATAACACAGTGTCCGTGAGAGAGTAGCGGTTGAGCACTTTAATACGGCAGCATATATAAAGTAAAGTGAAAGGTAGAGATTTATTTGCCAAGTTAAATGGATATGTATGTAGATGTCTTTATATACGGATGTTATATACTGACAAACCTGCTGGATTTCCTCATTTATGCATCTGTTGTTGCTGTGCTCCGCCATCCGACCTCTGGCAATTTTTTTTGTCTCACATTCATACTCACACCTTATATCGAGCCTATTGTGCATATATATTCCTATGATCGTGCTGCTCAAGATCCGAGATTCTCGTCGTTTTTCCTACTTTATTTCGGAGCATCTAACGTTTTTCGTATGAAAAAGGAGGTCTACTAAATTATTTAAAATTCACAGTGGCCCACTCATTATAGTCATACGATTATCACTATACACAGTAGAGTAGAGGTAAAAGAGGAGAATAAAGAAAAAAAGGAGGTTTGCTTGCATGCATTGAGAATACATTAAAAGGAAGGCGTGCCCTTTTCAACAGCGAGAAACTTTTTTTTCTCGGGCTCAACGTGAAAACAGGAAAATGGGAAAAAGGAAGTTCTCTGAACATATGCATAACAGAGTGGCATTTTGTAAAAGTGTATATAAGTATGCACAAAGTAAAATATGAAACATATATAAATACATATCTTTTTCAGAGCAAAGATTTTACTCACACACAGCTTCCTCCTCTCTCACTCGCCCATACATGGTACATATTTTAATGCGTATTATTGTTCCGAGGCAGAAGCTCTAGGTGAAACTCGTTGAGAGTTTTTGGTTGTTGCTCTTTTTACTCGCTTCGATTCATCCCACTCAACTCGCGACGGTAGAAGAGAGAAAAGAGGCAGCGAGAGAAAAAAAGCGGTGACGGCAACCACACAGCCCAACAAACGGCCATTACTGTGTGCAACACACACAAGAATGGATGGTGTGTGGTGGCCCTAGTTTTTCAATGCTCGTTCAGTCCCATTTACCTCGAAATTTGCACATGCATTATACACATTTTCATGAATTTTATTGTGCTCCAGCTAAAAAAGGATGTTGTTTGCTCCAGTGCCAAAAGTGAGGGTCGCGTCTTGCTCTCTCGCTTCTATATGCTCCCTTTTCCCCTTTTGTTATGCATTTCATTTTGCGAGACTAGATGTGTACATGATGTCATACCTTTCGTGTGAGAGAACTCACATCTTCATGCAACTATTATTGTTGCTGCTGCTACTGTTTTCCTTTTTCTCGTATGTCATGTTCATGGCATATAAGCATGGACTCACGTTAAATTATTGGTTTAAGAAAAACGTACAGAAATTTTGACTTACTTGAGGACCAGAAAAAGATACAAATTGTAAATATATTTGTGCTTATGTCTTTCGGCTAGAAGACATATTCCATCAGTGGCACACTGGAACAAATATTTTCCAATGCTCAACCTTCGATACGACCCATCTACAACCCAAGAAGACAAGAATCTACAATGCATTTGTACAGATGTGTATGAATGAATGCATAATTTTTTTCTTCGTTTCTTGATCCAAAGACGAAAATTCAAATATCTGCACATCCCATTCCCTCCGTAAACAAATGGTTGACAAAGCTTAAGCTCTGGATAGTGTACATTATATTCAGCATTCCGAGTGTCATTTCCATTTCTCTTCGTTCCACTCTAAAATCTATGATGATGCTCGCATCGCAAAAAAGAAACCTCTGCTTTTTCCACATACATTTTTATTCTGATCGCAGAAGAGAGAGAAAAACCTGGGGAAGCATAGGGCGGAATTGCTTATTGTAAAATGGATTTTTCCATCATACTATTTTTTCATTCTGCCTCTTCTCTGTTTTTTCTCTTTCTCGGATTCGTTTTAGCCGTGAAGAAAAATTCCATTTGAAACTGAGGATATCGTCCCTTCCTTTTTTTGCGACATACTGAAGGAATGTGGAATCTGGTAGAATATATATATTTTTTTTGCTTATAGCATCATCGCACATTCGAATACTTACTCTGCTCTCATTCAAATGTTGAGAATAATCCAACTTGGTTTTTTTCCTTCACTCAGGTCTTCCCTTCCTCCTTTTTCACGTTTTTATCCGGAATGTAAAAACGAATCACATTTTTATCCTCATGCATTTTGCATGCGTGTTCTTTACTTTTTTTCCTCTTCGGCTTGAGGACTGAGTACTGAGACTGACTAGTTTTTTTTGGACCCAGTTGGAATATATGGCAGACGGTTGTGCACGGTGAATTGAAAAGTTTTAGCGCAGATGTACATATCAGCCAGCACACATTTTCTCCTGACATTTATAAGTATGACAGAAATGCCCTCCCTCTTCATGTTGACCGATTCTTCAGTTTTTTTTATACATGGGCACTTACGATATAAAAAGCTAAAACGCCCCTCCACCAGAGGACTTGGGGAAAAAAATTTCTTATGCATGCAATTCAAATGAGGACGGAGAAGAGTGTTGAAAATCTATGTTGGCTGGGGAAATATTAATCCAATAAGGAGCACACATACATAATATAGAATATAGATACATAGAAGCGGAAAAGATGAGTGAGAAATCAGTAGGATCAGTAGCATTGTGCCAAGAGGAGAAACTGGTTTATTATTAACCTTTGAGAAGGAATTGCGAATTTGCATGTGTCTATCGCAATCACTGCACCAAAGTACAATGGCATTCAGCATGCTGGAGTTCTCACGCCTCACGTTCTCCTCTTCTTGCATCTACTAAAAAAAATCCTTATCGTCATCAACGACATAATCATGTCATCATCACACTTCGAAAAAACTACGGGAGAGATGTGCATAGGGGGTGAATCATGCCAGCAGTTGTGATCAGACCGCACCTCACTTCAAAAAAAAGAGAAAAACAAAGCGATTTAAATGTAGGTCAGAACTCTTTTACACACATATTTAATATATATATTTTTTGTACATGAACTACCACTAGAATACCCCTATTTTTCTTATCCTAGATATACACGCTTCGCTAAAGAGAATTCTCATTTTTTGCTCATTCGTTCAGGAAGCGTTTCTATCTGTCTCTCCCACTTTATCCTAAAAAGCTCCAGATTTTTTCCTTCTTCTGAAAAAAGATGAGATGTCAAACGAGGAGATTATTCAGATTGCGGTGGGAAAGCCGTTAGGTATTAGATAAATATGCGTTATGTGCCTAACATTCTTGCACATTCCTTCCAAAGAAAAATGAACTCAGCGTGATTCTTTGATGATGATGATGGTATGGTGGTTGGATGTGATGGTTTTTTCTCTTATTCCGCGTCTCGTTTCGCTACTTGCAAAGAAGAGAAGTAAATTTTCTTTGCAAGCGTACTTGCTGATACGAGGAGACGTGAATGTGACTGAGTGATGCTGTGTTTTTTTGCATGTTTTATATTCCACAGGGTGCTTGCATATTTCAACTAGTCGTGGTATTCGTGCCTCTCTATATCTTTCAAGTCGAGCAAAAGGGCAGGGCAGTGACAATAGTGGCACGGTCACAAAAAGTACATACATTTAGCATCTTGACATTCCATCATATTAAATTCTCTGTATATTTTTGCGTGATTAAAAAATCTAAGATAATTGCATTGAAAAAGGCATAGGCTGATAAATTCTCGTCCAGTATTAAGTTTCAAAGATTGAAATATTTTAGCTTGATGGAGACACCTGCAAATCAATGGGTTGACTTTTGCTATGAATTCTGCTTGGATTTCATATGTTTCAAAGTTTGCACGTATGTGTGCTATGCAGCCTGCCAAAATATTTTTATCATGTGTCATTCAAAATCATGTGTTTATCTTATCCTGTCATTCATTCATATAGCGGTTGTTGCAAACACTTATTGCTTACCTTTTTTCTGCATTTGATCGAGACCCCTTCTATTCTGCTTTTAAAATGCAAGTAACGTAAAGTTGGCAAAAAAAGTGGAAATGGGTAATTCCTTTCTACGAAGGGGAATGACAGATGAGGAGAAAAGTGAAAAGACGAATAGGTGACATGAATGAAAGAATTCATGTATATGAATATACCTTTCGTGTAT
Source organism: Heteromurus nitidus (assembly GCA_034687055.1). Classification (NCBI taxonomy): domain Eukaryota; kingdom Metazoa; phylum Arthropoda; class Collembola; order Entomobryomorpha; family Entomobryidae; genus Heteromurus; species Heteromurus nitidus. The sequence continues at coordinate 33,660 of JAQFZW010000697.1, read as the reverse complement.
GTATGGTAAGGAAGAAGACAAGTAGGTCGCGATGGGAGAAAAAAGAGATGCTTCAGCATCCATTCCATTCAGCAGAAAGAATTCCATCGTAAAAACGACAAATTCCTGTCATGGACCTCTAAAGTCGGAAAAAAGAAGAGGAAAGAGAATGTGAAGGACGTAAAAAAACTAAGGAATGGAGAATGAAGTTAAGAAGCTCCCAAGAAATTCGATAATCTTCTTTTTCACGTCCGGAGCTAAAGAGTGGGAGTCCTATCCTTCTCCCAACAAGAAGATGTGTACTAGCAGCACTTGACTGGTATGTCCTCCTATATGCTTGTGTAGATAGATGCACTACTTTTTTTTACTGTTTCTACACATAGTTGAATGGCGTGTACTTCCCCAGTTACAAGCAGTTCAACTTCTTTTCTCACGCGTAATAATGTGTCGTACAGTCGTATAAAAAAGTGCACTTAAGTGCTTCCCCATTATTCGCGAAAAGAAGGAGACGAGGATAAGTCGAAGTGAAAAAATTGTTGGAAACGAAGGAGAAAAAAATATATATAAAAATTGCATCCCATCGCAGGAGAGCACCACTCAAACATCATTTTTACTTCTCTCCCTTTTCAGCGTCAACGTCATCACAGTCACAGCCGCGCGCATTTCACAGCTGCTAATGCATTAGCAAAAAAACGCGTCGCTTCTCAACTTCTGGTCTCCTGCTTTTTTTCTGCTACGCGTATATAGAGTGTAGTCAAAGCTCCGTCGTACAAGAGTAATAATCATGTTCTATAGCCCACAGCACAACAACAATAGGGACACACGAGGAGCGGAGGCAAGAAGAGCATAGAGCCCACACACACCACAGATGACTTGATGCCTCTCTCTCTCTGAAGGGGGATACGCAGAAGAAGCCAGAGGAGCAAAAGTAGCAGCAGACAGCTAGAATTATAGTCGTATATGCTCAAGATTCAAGAGATTTTTTCTCTCTCGCAGACATGTTACAAGAGAAAGAACTCACAAAGTACAAAGATGCTCGGAAGCAGGACCTTGGGCCTTGTGCAATTTTTCCCCAATTCATTCCCCCGCGTCAGTGTTTTTTTTTCATACTGGAGCACAGGAAAGAATTGGGAGGGTGAAGGAATGTTTCCATTTTCAGCCTCGTCTCGCGCTCCTCATCTCAAGATCCCTTGACACAGCGTAGCTAGTAGCTGCTTAGAAAAATAAGGAATATATACAATTTATGGAGGAGTATAATACTCATCCAAAGAACTGAAGACAAGGCAAGGGGGAAATGAGGTGGTGGTGGTGTATACCTACTTATATCATATGTAACTCTTTAGCAAAAAAAAATCGCGAGCGCGAGCCACTGGAAGACTTGTGTCGTCTAGTGTTCAGAGATTCCAACTGCCGTTCAGATACATTCGTGCGGGTAGGTTTGGTTTGAGTTTAGATTACGTCGCCATACTTCAGTTTACGGCTTTTGCAGTTTGTACCTACTAACATCATGTATAGAATGCAGTTTTAGTGGACAATATGACACAAGCTTCAGAAAATCTTAGACGAAAAAGGATGATGCAATCGAGTCAACTTGAAGATATAGGGAAAGAAGTAATTCTCCAGTGAAAATATACAATACAATAATAATAATAGAATTCATATACCACATCAAGGATAAAGTATATCACTTTTATATTGGGAGAGACATGCATGTGTGACTCTCACAGTGGCAGTTCCCACTGAGCCATGGAGCACACACACACACATTGTTGAGCTTTTTGGAAGCGAAAGCATTCACATTTTGGTATGGCACATAAAATGAGATGGAGAGACAGATAGGCACCACTACACACTGTGAAGGAATGTGTGTCCCCTCTCTCTCTCCTCTCCTCTCCAACTTGTGATCCGCTTACATGCCGCACTTTATATGGCTCCAGATTCATTTCTTCGAGCTTCTTAAGTTGCACCATGTAACTGTTCTCTTAAGACGAAATAATGTGACAGAAGAGCCGTTTATGTGTAGGTATAAGTATCTTTACTGGTTGTGAGAGAACATCAACTTGCACAATCTGCCCGCACACCAAAAAAAAACAGTTCATATAGTGCTCGACAATGCCTACTCTCTTCTCATATCTCCTGACTTGAGAGAATATTTGGCTTTTTTCTCACTCTTCTTCTTTCAAGATCCTATAATAAAGGTTCTCGGTGGAATGAAAGACATAACTGGGACACTATATAAAAGTGACGAGGACGAGTCTCTTCTGATACGATTACTTTTATGCATGGAAATTATATTTGCTAATTTTCTTGATCCACTGAATATAGAGCATGGAGAAAATTAATAAAAACAATTTTTCCTTATATTATTTTATCCAATCTAGCCCTCCATTTTTTCCGCTTTGTTGGAGCATCGAGCTATTCAATTTTCTGACATGTAACATTTGATCCAGTGGTTTCCTTTTTATATTTTTGTATAGGATTTTTATGAGAAAGGAGGAGGAGGAGAAAAGGAACACACATTTTTCCTCCTTTTATCCATTTCAAGTTGTGATTTTGACTGACTCCTGCTGTTACACCAGCTGTCTATAAAATCGATGCGCCTTTTTCTATCTTATCATTCCCTTTTCATTCTTCTTCTTTTTTTGCTTTTCGCTTTCTTCTTCCCACTTTTTTCGTCCGACTTCTCCCTCACGATTGTAAACGTGTAAAAGTAAAAAGTAATACATTTTTGGCCAACTTTTATATACACAGAGGAGATGCTTCAAAATGGAATAGCCATGTAGAAATAATATGGCAAGAGAAAAAAGTATCGACGTTTTTCTCTCAGTTACAAAGTACTGAGAAAAGCTATTGTAAAAAAGGAAAGCAAATATAGGAAAGAAAAAAGTACAAGACACAATTCAATTTCGCAATGTGGCTCCTACTCCAACATTCATATAGGATTCATGGTGGAGCCAAAGCTGTAAACACTACACACGACTATATCCTATTTTTTATATCACAAAAAATTCTAGACAAAAAGGGCAACAGTGAAAAAAAAGTGTAACAAAGAAGAAAGCGAAACACTTTTCGTCTGTATCCTTATAAAATGTTTTTTTAGAAAAAAGGCCAACTGTGGAAGAGAGAAGTAGGCAAGTGTAAAAAAGTACAAAGTACCTGAGCTGAGATGAAAAAAAGTAAAAAGTATCTAATGTCAACGTTCTCACTTTTCCTAACCTTTTCCAATACTTCTCTCCTCTCTGTGTGTATATAACACTTTAAACTCATCATCAGTTTGTAGATTCACACAAGTTTTCCTTCTTCACTTCTGTTTTCCCTTCTTATATGAAAGGAATATAAAAAAGCTTCACGAAAAAATAGTTTCCCGAGACTCTTCTTTTTGCTCACATGTGTGTCCGTCCGTCCATGTGTACAAAAGTGGGATGCAACAAGGGTACCAATCAGTTCACCATCGATCCTAGACACTAGCTTTCATACTTGCCAAGTGCCAAGTATAAGCGATACCCTTTTTCCAAAGGAACACTTTCTGTCCTTAAGTATCCATGTCAAAGGGAAAACTATGATAAGATAGTTTGGACGCGCGAGGGGACAATACTTAAGTATAACGAAGCTACTGCTGATGTTGAGTGAGAGATAGAGATTTCGGAGTGTCACATTGAATTACGGAAAAGCAGTTAGGAAAGCGATGTCACTAGAAGTCCCACCTGAACCAGAATAAACTATCAGTTTTTCAACTGTTCAAGCTAAAGTATTAAGGTGAATTGGTGAATGGAAGTGTAACTGTAAATACGATTACTTTGTCCCCTCCTAAAAATACTGCAAAGAATACTTCCCTGTGAGTGGAAGTTGTATTAATATTAATACATCAGCGTACTAGTCATTTGCATTTGCTGATCGAAGCAAAACTCGGATACAAAATTTTAAAATCTCATATTCACATTATGTGTTTAAATCGTAATTTTCTTATAACAAAACTTACAAAGGAACATAGAGTTGTTGTTCAAGAGTAAAATTTAGTTATATATGAAAGTAATATACTTTATGTTAAAAATCCAAATTTATTCAACAGATCCTGCTTCTGCGATTTTTCTGATATTTCTGACAATGTACGAGATTCTGTTACGACAAATGTATTTGAAGAAAAAACTTGTACGTGGAAAGTATTTTCTCATCTAATATTTTTCAAACTCTTCAATTCCACAAGGAGCAGACAGCCCCCCTTGCCGTCGGTATATTTAACCCATCGCGTTGAGTAAACTTTTTCCATCAAGCCTATGAAATTCTGAGTAGTTGAAGTCTCCAGAAAAATAATTGCGGATATAAATAACAGTTTATACAGGAATTAGTCATTCATACGAAAGCCCAAGTGAGGAATTCGTCAAAATTCCCTAAACCCGCCATCGCCATCTCACAAACGGTGTAATACCTGAGATATTCATTTCCAACAGCCATCTTTAATAGGACGTAGCAGATAACGTATGCACGTTTGTCTTAAGTACGGCAACGAAATGTTAAACTGGTCGATATTTTGCACTAATTCCAAGTGGGACACGCGAGAATAGTAGAACTAAATAGAACACATAAAAAGAAGCCATATATTTAATTATTAGCATTCTAGAGTTGAGCCTGCGAAGCTGCGGTTATGCTCACCCAGTTTCTTTCAAGACTCGAAAAATTAAAGGCATATTTATTCGCAAGAATTCGCAGGAACTGTATAAGGATTTACATATTAATTCTCTGAAGGAATGTGCTTAGTTAGTTGTATACCTTTTTGCATTTAAAATATTATTCAGCTCCCACAAAAATTTCTATATGAATATACGTGTCCTTCTTTTAGAAAAAATACTTCAAGTGAACTTCCTTGTTTTCTATATTCCTCCTTTGGTAGTATAGCGGCAATGGCTACTCGGAAAAATAAAGTGGTTAAACTTCTTCTTCTCAAATGAAATATTTTCACAGGGACAAGATTAGTTTCCTCCAGACCCCCTTTCTCCAGTAGTCCCACTGGCCCATCTAATAATATAATCTATTTATACAGATTTTCGGCAAACTACGGCTTAAGCACGGAGCAGTCCTGCCTTGAAGCATACGGAGAACAGAGAAACTTTTCTGTAACCTGACCACATCACTACTATCTTTTGCTTACTAGAGCAATGGGTAAAAATTATGGGTGAAGGATAGAAACAAGAAATGTACATAATTACACAGACGCACGTAGTATATCTTCCCTGCTCGGCACGTGTGCTAAATGAGTATGGATGTATGAAGGGAAGGAGGAGGAGGTCAGATTCACGAGAGACTTGTTACGTGTAAAAAGGTGTTTTCCCGGCCTGCTTCCTCTCCATCCTTGAATATATAGAGTCTATCCATCCAGCATTTTGAGTCTAATTCCTAATTTCACTTTCTCATCTAAAAAGATTCGTAAGAAGAATCGACTTAGTTTTTAGTTAAGAGGCTTTCTTCTCCGCCTTTATGGAAAAAATATATAGCCGTGTGGGACTCAAGTGGCTTGTAGTCTGCTTGTAACTCGACAGCACTAAGCTTGACTTAAAAACTACTAATATTACTCCGCCTTCTCCAAACGAATATACATATACATCCTTTAGGTCTTCTCTTGTGTACTATCTGAGAGATTCTTTTCGAAGAATACAAAAAAAGTTCCCACACAATGTGTTTTTGGGTTCGCTCCGCTCCGAGAAAGTGAACGCAATGTTATGGACATAACTTCTCCAGCAAGCTGGTAATATTATATGTTTTCTCCTCCTTTTTTAAGCTGTCTAGTCTTAAGCTCTTTTGCCTGTAGGGAGCTAAATTAAGGCTTATCATACGAATATAAATATTAGACTTTTTGAAAATCTTCTTGTTTCCTATCCACCAGCAAAACTTCCACCGTAGCCGAGCACAAAAACCTCGTCTTCGGATTTTACCACAACTAAAAGCTCTGTATACAGCCAGTCTGGGAAAAGATCTTTTTTAAAAGGATGAAGAGGAGAGATGTAATATGCGACCATGACGCTACTATGCTCAATGAACCAACCTTCCATCACACTCTTTAAACCTTTTGCTGTACACTAGCCACTAATTTAAGTGTACTTTTGTACACTTTCTTCCACTTACTCTCCCCAGATTGTTATACATGATGATCGCGTCGTTGTGTGTACTGTGTACTGACTGTGTAGGTATACTACGTGAAAAATGAAAGCATTAAGCAGAAGCAGGTCTTTCACTTCATGCCATATTGATCATCATCCCTTCGATTCTCACGTCGTAAGCCGCTACGTTGTGATAAGCACTTTAGAACTTAATAAGCTTAATATTTTACACAAGAATGGAAGTATTCTACGGAAAAACTTGACTGCACCAATGTCTCCTCACTCCTCAAGGCCTCAAGTCAAGATTCATGTGTGGCTGCAAAAATGTTTTTGTTTTTTCAATGCCAAGGACTCATGGTATCTTTTATCTGTCAATTTATTACGTTGACAGTGGGCGTGCAGCAAACATATGACATTTGTATTGGTATGCGCTAATTTGTTCACATTCATACAATATCCGAATTTGTCAATACAACGAATAATATTTTCGTTAAAGGTCACTATTTTCATAACTTAGAGGAAAAAATTCGTTCCCAATTACAACGATAAGAATCGGCAACCAAATGCATATATAGTTTCGTTAATAAGACTACGGTACGATGTTCCATCGTACTCAAAACACTGTAAACGGATCGATGGAAAAATATTGACGTGAGTATTTCCTCAACTGCGGCGCTCGAGTGTACATTTAAGTTTTTGTACACAAAAAAAAACACCGGCTTCCTTGCACACGACATAACTAACACACAACCGCTCACTCGCTCACGTTTCAGCTTCAATTTCTTGTCTCGTGATGCATTGCATTTTTTTCTCCTCTCCCGAAAAGCTTTGTGTGCAAGTGTGTACAAAAGGCGTAGTAGTATAAAGTTTTCCAGCAATCTAACGTGCTTATTTATACTTACCTTCATGCTCATTGGGCCATATCTCAATTCACTTGTCGCTCAGAGTAAAAGACTTCTTCGTCTTTTTTTCTCTCCCTCGATCTTCCCTTCCGATTTTGTTGTTGAGTAGGGTGTATTATATAATCGTATCATCATCGCCATCATTGTCACCACTGGAGAAAAAACGTGTGTAGCAGTAACAGTGTAAAATGTTAGTGACTGGCTGAAGAGGAAAAAGCAAAATGATAAAGGTATAGCTACACCATTTCCCCTTGGTCTCGTACATTTTTGAGCACCACAAGAAGAAGAGCTCTCTTGCTTGTCACTTGTCACTCATGCATCCTCTCCAATCTAAGAACAATAATCTAACAAGGAATTTTGTATTTGTTTTCATCTCTTCACTTCCCCAAGTTTACATATATTGCATACTTACTTACCTCGCCTCTTCAATAGACAAAAAAGTGTTATCGTGATAAAATGATTTTGAAGGAAGGGAAAGGGTGAGTTGTGAGTTTGAATGAATGAAGTGATGAGATGGCATAAAGATGGAATATGTGGCTTGACGGGGACGGGATGACGATGCGACACTCGACACTGGTAGCAATGCTCGACAATGCTGGTTACAGGGAAACGATTGATTGCTCTCTATGCGCTACAGCGATATTTGGACTTTGAAGGGTTGAACTCAGTCTTGCATGGATATTTCCTTGTGGGAGTCAAGTGAAGTAAATGTAATACACATTAGTTGGATAACAAAAGGGAGAGAGGAGAAAATGAGAAGAAAATTGTAACGAAATCCTGAGAGTAAAAGTGCCGCCACACTTTCCCTCTTTCCTTTTGGCATATATGTCGCATGTGAAGTGAAATATAAGCTCACTCCTCTAAAGGATTTATAAGTGTATGCATCTACTCATACTCTCCTTGAGTTGCTTTTCGTCAACGCAATTATTCCTTGTGGTTGTATGTGTGACTTCTGAAGACGAGACGAGGAGAGGGGAGTTTTTCAACTCTATTTATAATGGGTGTCCCTCTCCGTTGAAAAACGCAGAGTCAGTCATAAGAAGTGAGGACTCTTTTACAATCGATACTCTTTATGTCGTGTGCATTATTTAACCGTAGTCGTGAATCGTCAATCTGCATAACTTAAAGGTATAAAATGGTGTATTTTATGTGGAAACGAAGGAGTATATGAATGCATTAGCAAATATGTATATATACTATGTGCAGCTTTCTCTCTCTCGACGAGTGTCGATTGTGATACAAAAACGTTCCGCAAATGCTCACATGTATTGGGGGACTGGGGTAGACACAATTTGAATAGATTCGTTAGATTCCGAGAGAGAGAGAGAAATGGAATAAAATTGGGAGTTTGTATGAAGGCAATGGAGCAAATATAATGTAAACTGTGTAAAGCATTAAATCAAAATTGCATTCACTTTCTCAGTCCATTCACACTTCCTCGCTTTCCAGGCTTTGCATCACGTGTCTATACTCTTCTCGGCATGGCACCCCATTTTCTCCCGCAGTCGACTGTGTGTGTGTTGCGTTTTCCGCTCGCTCATATATACTTTTTTTTATTTATAGTGTACCTCACTCAACTTACCTTGAGAATAGGTTTTACTTCTGACGGAGCACTCCTTTCCTCCCACCACACTGCATTCTCCTCTTTTCACAGTTACAACTTACAATTTTATTCACTCCATTCTCCCATTTTCCTACACTGGCATCCGCTTTTATTATTCACAATTGTATACCTTTACCATGCCATAGAATTGAGAGAGTGAAGCCAATGACTCTTCCCAGAGTGAAGGCCGATCAAAAGATGTCTGCAATTGCTAGAAAGAAGAATAAGAAAAACTGTAAAGGTTATGGCGAATGGAGTTAAGCAAGGAATGGTTGCACACACGAAACGATGTTTTTTTCTCTTCTTCTTCTAAATGCAACTTTCAAGTCAATTCGTACTATCGTCGAATCGCTGATATGAATCAGTTTTTGTTGTTGTGCATGTGAAAAGTCCTCCGTCCTCGGTCGTCAATGTGGGACTGACTGCATGACTCTAAAAAATTTTCTCTCTGTGTGTGTGCGTAATCTGATGAATGCATTATGCCCTAAAAGTATTGTGGTGTTCCTTGTCAACTCCAAACTTTCACTTCTTCCTCATCTGGGACAGTGTGTGTCATGTGCTCGTGTGGCTTGCTTCACTTCTTGGCGGTTATTATACCGATGCCAGTTATGCTCCCCGTTTTTTCAGGGATAACGGTGTTATTACACCGGTGGCAATGAGATCCCTGGTAATGATATGCAACACAGCAGCAAAATAATATTTAGAGGTTGGAGGTTTGAATTGCAGTGCAGTGCGCGAAGTATTCTACTTTTCGGTTTAATGCATTAAGTATTGACCGAATTGCGCCTGTTTTCTCTTTTCACACAGGAAGGAGAAGTGTGTGAAAAGAGGCTCGTTTTACGGTTCTGATGATATGGAATAAAAAGTCAGAGAGCAAATAATAAACATGAAACCATCAGGATAGTTTGAGTGTTCATTACGCACACATAAGCCTCCCTATATATGTATATATCTCTTATTTGTTGAAGGGGATGTTATATAGTATATTGCATATGTGCACATATGTATACTATCTCACACTGCATAAAAGTGGAATGTTACGTTGTTATTATCCTCTGCAATAAACGCATAACTTTCCTCTCTCAAGTGCGTACCTATAACTTCGTTTTTATTCCTCCATTTAGGACTTTGCCCTTGCAAAAGTGCATATTATTTATACGCTTATGTTATATTATCCCATATATTTTTAATAATAAGCGAAGCTCATATTCCTTCTGTTGAATAACCTCTGAAGTGGGGAAAGGAAAATAGAGAGGAAAAATAAAAAGTTTTCTCTCTCTCTCTCTCTCTCTCTCTCTCTCGATATTTTATGTAACTACACGAGATGAGGAGAGTAATAGGTAAAACTCGTTTCTGGTTAGGAATAATATTTTTATTATGACTTTTGATACGGATACTATATTATCGTTATGTTTATGCACATGTGCCAGACCAGTTGTGATACATATACATACACTCACTGCATTATTCCATGAATATTTCACTTTATCAGTGTGGGAATGAAGGGAAAGAGAGAAAAAATCATGCCCGAGTTGTCACAAGGAAAATACTTGCGCTTTATTTCACTAACATATTAAACGTATTCTCATGTTCACTTTTTTTCTTACCTTTTCATTTCACCACCACACCACCAGCAACCAGCACCAAGTTTTTCCCCTTTTGATAAGCGTAGTTTTGTGTGCCAAGTAGTGTTTGTATGGTAATGTCATTCTTATATGAGGGGCGATAACGATATGCACAAATGGTTAGAAAACTTTTCTTCTTCTCCCTTTTCAAAAACATTTTTTTCTCGTGCATATACCTATGCAGCAATCTTGAGAAATGAAAGTTTGAAAGGGGCTACCATAAGAGCTTTCCCATGCTCTTGTGTATCAAAATGAAAGAGAGGGAGAAATCAACTTAATAACATTATAATTCAAAATATTGCCACACTCTGCACGTTCACTTAGCGGTGTAACATGATTCATGACTTTTGATATGATAGACGAGGTGAGAGAGGAATGTGTACATGAGAGAAAATGCTTCAGAGAGAAAGAGAGGAAAATTATATACCTTTGGGTTTCTCTTGTCGCACTCCTCAGGTATAATATGTTGATACATGTACATGCACAATAATACAACTGCGAGAAAGTTTTGTGCATATGGTTGTTGGAACGTGGTCCTGTTTTTCCTTGTAGTTCACAAAATGCATACATTATGGTCCGACTCAAGTTTCCGTCTTGAATGTGTTGCGCTCAGGAGCGAGAGAGGAACGTTTGTCGATTGTGTTTAGGTCCAAAAGTCCAACTTCCTAGGCTCCCATGTGCACGCAGAACACTGACTTTCCAAATTGCTATATTGAGTGGAGGGACGAAGTGAGTGTTCACTATACGAATTATTATATTGTGATTTGATTGTGATGATATGTATATACATTTTTTTCGGCCTCATTTATGTTACATACAGGACTGGTGTATTGGGTTCATGTATGTACATATGTGCCTTGTTTTTTTAACAAAAGTGTGGTCAGCTAAACATGTTCTTTTTGTTTCGGGTGCAAGCCTTGTGTCTCTCTGAAAAACTGTGTGTGCCTGTTTTCCCGTATGGAAATTACGTGCGGAAAGTAGGCAAAACTACTTTTTCCTCGCCGATTTTTACTGTTTCCCATATGTTTGAATATATGTACATTTAACCCGTACCTTTTTTCTAGTGTATATATGTATATTTAATAATTCCAATACGGTTGTGCTGTTTCACTTTTTTTTCTTCTTCTTCTTTTGCTGACGGTAAATACACACGCATCGTTGACGAGGATAAAACATGTATAATTCTCATGCTATTTTCATATCTGTATTTTTATAGAGAAATATTGGATAGCGAGCTGGGCTGAGGTATAATGTGAAAAGTAACACTGCATATAATGAATACATTTGTTTGGGAGAAAATAAGTAAGTTGCCTTGTGGGACGTAACAACTTTGATGTCTTAATTTTCCCTTTCTGTGTACACTAATGGGACAGAGCGGAGCTGAAAAGCGCAGCTAGACCGATACTTTGTGTGCATATCTCACTTTCTCTCACAACAACGGAAAAAAAAGTTGGTATTTTGTTGTGTTTGGTTTGATTACTTACTTCACTCCACTCTCCTAAAACAAAAACGAGAGTTTGCATGGTTTTCAAGGAATTTTCTCTTTGGTATTTTCCTACCAAATAACAACATATCGAAAATAAGACTTTCACTTGGGGAGAGAAAGAGGCTTGCATTTCACAGGAAAACATATTATACTTGAAGTGTGCTGTTTTATGTACACATTTCCACACAATAATAATGCATCCACATGTGCATGTATATACATTCAAGAAGTGAAAAGCATACCTTCCCTATCGTTTACTCCTTCCCTGTTTTTTGCGGTTTCCTTTTCCTTTCCCCCAATTTTCCTTCGTTGCCCTTTTTTAATGTTTTTCCTCCGTTTGTGCATGTGTGATGTGGAGAGAGAGAGAGAGAGAGAGAGAGAGAGAGAAGCATGAGGCATGTATTGAGTTATTAACAAAAGTTAGGTAATAAGTATTAAGGCGAAGGAGGTAATAATGCAGTTTTGACATGTTTCTCCTTTTCCTACAGGAAAGAAAGAGAAAGGAATTGAGCAATTTTATTTTTTGTGGTGAAAAAAACCGCCACTACTGCAAACAACAGTTTCTTTTCACTCTGGCCCCTACTTTTTTCTTTGAATAATTCTAGTGAACTTTACACTTTTGATATGAGACGCGTGCATAAAATAACAAAAAAATCCCTTTTTTGCGTCCAGTGGAACAGTAAAAAGCCGTTCATCGCTTCATGCGGAATGCAATCCAAATAGTGTAATGATTAGATATGGCCTGTATGTCCTGCTAAAGAAAGATTTTTTAACAATTGCATTTTTGAACTCTGACTTTCATTTTTACCTGACCAAAGACCGTATCTTGCATGGTTTTTATTACTAATATTAATATGTATCAATGTCTGGACGTATGCTATTGTTGGTTTTTGCTATTATTAATATCCAAGTTTTTCGCCGTTTCCTCTCCATTTCTCAACTGCAATTCTACTTCCCTTTCTAATTCCAATTTAATTATGATAAATATGCCTTCCGTACGCAAAAAACTCTCACCAAAAATTATCGTGCAGCATTCTTGATTAGTCCTTTCCAGTTATTGCCGTAGCGTGCACAAAGCAAAGTTTTTCTCCTTGAATATCGGCAACATTATTTCTTGAAAGATTGACTCGTGCTTCCAATAAAATGACAATCGGTGTTCTATAGTGCTTCAGAGAAAATCCAGCCGAGTAGCTTATACAAAATTAACACGTCTATGAAAACTGCGTAAACCTGTCAGCAGCTACATATCGTAATCGTAATCCTATCAATGGAAAATGGAATAGGGTCATTTTAGCGCTTTCCTTCTTCCCGATAGCGTACCACGTTGAAGTTACGAAGAAAATGCGTCAACTCTGGAGTAATATCCATCAAAATAATGACCGACCACTCGGTGCGTATGTGTATTATTATCATGCCTTTTGCCTTCATTTCACTTTCATCTCGCACCTGTGGAAATATTTAGTGCGTATGCATAAAAGATTAGAGAACTTACATATTTCGTACTTTTTTCATCGCCTCTGTAATGGAATCAATGAGTCGTGAAAGTTAGCAACATAATAATGATATCGTCAAAATAACAAATAAAAGAGTAAATGACCAAGGTTTCACTTTATGGAGAAAGCCTGGAGACTACTTGTCTTGTTCCTAAAAAAAGCCAACCAAATACGGGAAAAGGCAAAAAAGCATGTGAACCGATATTAGCAGAGTAACACAAGATCTACATAAAATACTCATTTGAAATAAAGGAATAATGTACAGAAAAATATACGCACAAACGAAGAAAAAACGCTTTATACACACAAAAACACTCTCTACTCTTTTTATCGTTTCCATTTCTCCCATTAACTGATTACAATGCGGAAAAAGTGGGTCTCCCTTTCACGGTGGTGGAGGAAGATGGAGAAGTCCGGAAGAAAGAAGTCTTTTTCTCTTTTTGTCAGAATATTTTTTTCCATTTTTCCCTTCTACTTAAACAATATCAGATCAGAAGTATAAAAAAAGAAATGTTGAAAAAAGCTCTTTCTGTTGCTTTCACTCTCTCTCTCCACACCACTTTCCCCTTTCCTATCACAATATAATCATCATTTTCTTTGCGCTGCTATTTTTAGTATATATTTTTTTTTGCTCACACGCCTGAAATATCTACACTGCCCGTTAAAAATAATGTGCAAAAATTTCCCGGATTTTATTGGACTTTTCCATTGAAAAAAATAAAACATTGGTGAGATGTGTGTGTGTGTGTGTGTGTGTGTGTGTGGTGATGGTGGTGTGGGCTATGTTTAAGTATACTCAGAGGGCACTGCTCTTCAAACACACATACATGCATATATGATGATTTGGTAAAGGAAGAGAGAGAACGAAGAAGGGTTATGGAGCGATTAAAAGTCTAGTATAATGTTTCCATTTTGCCTAAGAGAGCCATTACAGTTAACTTACAAGTACATAAGTAGAAAAATACAGCTTATCATGACTACGCGACGACCATCCTAGTGGTCTCGCATGGTATGCCATTTTCTCGTTCGGACCGAAGAGAAGAAAGTGGTTGGTGACGACGGTGAAAAAAAGTGTTAGTGTTGGGCGTATGTGCCATACGCTCACTACCACTCTAGTGTGTATGGAATGATGATGATAAGAGGAAAAAAGGAAGAAAAAAACTGAAAAAATAAAGGCTCTGAGCTTCTATTTCGTTTTTTTCTCTCTCTTCCTCCAGTAATATTAGTCACGTACATTATATGGGCGAGAGTAGTGAGCGTATATAAGAAAGTAAGTGTAGTGTGTAGAGAAATGTTGCGCAAAAGTGTGACATGATATCCTCCCATGAAGTTTTTTCAAAGTTGTAAGTAATCCATGTGGAGAAATGGAATACGATATGATTATGACGATAGTGTGGAGGAGAAAAAAACATACACACTTACACTTTCGCATGAAAACTCTATAATATCGTGGATATGCATGGTGAATGTGTGCCATTACACAAGACTAACTTTTTTGTTCTCCTTTCTCGCGCGCACTTCGCTCTCTCTCCTCATTCATAGGTTTTATACATGAAAGCTTTTTAGGAGTAATTCCTTTTTTGCATATCTTGAAAGAAATGGGTAGTAGTTGTGAGCTTTTTGGAGGCAGGCAAAGCACTCCAGAGAACACTCACACAGTTTCTATACTTCCAAAAAAATACAGGCGTGTGTGTGTGGGTGATTTTTTTCGAGGTGGAGAGGAGACACGTAAAAATTGCTTGTTGAGTGCGTAACAAGTTTTTGGTCGGGTTTCTCCAGTTGGAATTTTGCATGGTATAATGTATGAACCAGTATTTAAAGAAGTTAGCTTGAAAGTTTTGTGGTGTTTTTGCAAAAAAATAGTCACAATAGTGAGTGAAATTTTTCTTGACTGTTCACTGTTGCATATTAAGCATGTATGTACAACGAATACGCCGTTTGAAACTGTATGTCGAAACGGGTAATACATATACAACTTCAGATACATAGTCATACGTGCTTTAGCTGTGATCTTGAAACCGGTGAAAGTACAAAAAAAAATTCATCTCAGTCAAGCAATCATTTGCAAAAGCTAAAGCAGCTTAGATGCATACACTATACACACCTATAACCACTACCAAGAGGAGGATATGATACGAGTACTTTCGAAATTGTGCTCAAATTTTCGAAACAAAAAAAAAGCTGGCGAGCTTGTCCGCAGAAAAAAACGGAGCATTTTGTGTTATGGCACTTATGTAAATTTCATATTCTTTGACAGCTACCAGACAACGCATTTTCATTCCACTTCACTTCATGTAAAAATTATACGATGTTGTTGTATGCAATATGCAATGTTATGAATGTCGATGTGTTCAACGAAACAAACATCATAGATATTATATGGCTAACCGAACACATCAGATAATATGCGATAGTTATTTATAAATATAAGGGCGAAGGCATAGTATGATACCTTAAATACCAGCGCCATTTTAAATGCCAAAATAGGGTCTTGTTTGAAAGTGGAAAACATGTTGGATCTCTCGGTCTCGGTCTTGTGTTTAATTTATTTAGAAACGATGAGGGTAGTTTGAAAGCATCGAGAAAATAGCTTTATTCCAATCAACAAACACGCGTGGCGTAAAAATCAGAAAAAATAAAGACTTTTTCGTAAACAAAATTCGGAATATTAAATGTGTTTTCTTTTCCTGAAATAAATTTTTTTTACAATAATTGACACCGGGTTCTCTATCATTAAGAGATGTTAGATAAGAACCTGAGCACACATTCCGTATGCAGATTGAGGAATATGTATAGTTCAAAACAATTCATTTCATTTACCTTGAAATGCGTGTATATCATACTGTAAATAAGGCGTTTATTTGCTTTGGTTGTTGTCTGATGAAAGCCCTCCTGGTTTAGACTGTAAGGCTGAAAGAGAAGGGGAATATTTTTTCGAAGAAAATGAAGAAACTTATTCGACTACATTGGTCTGAGCAGTACGAAAGTATACTGATAGTGCATGAGATATTTAAGGCGAGAAAGACTCCATTGCAAAGCAACACACTTGCCAATTCTAAACACAAATGATGGCTCTCTCTCTCTCTCATACATGCACAAAATGACTGCTTTCTCCCACTGTGTAATTTTGTGAGAGAAATGACAACTCGTGTACATAAAATGTGCGCTGATGAAGATGATGATGATAGTGGTGGTGAGCATACACGGAGTGTGATGACGACGATGATGAGATGAAGGCTGTTGTAAAGAGAAGTACGGGGTCCGCATCGACTCGACAATCATATAGTGGCGATGTGGATGACGATGTGTCAGCTTAAAGCTCGTGTGTACACACAAACTTGCTGTGAACATTTCGAAATGGATGTGTGCTCGCTCGCGTTCACAAAAAGTATGAGTATGCAATGTGTATATGTAGATGGGTATATATATAAATGATGCAACGTGCATACAAAACGAAGAGAGTAGTTTGGTGTGAAGGGTGCCATAATACTTGATGAGATGGGGATGATAAGTGATTACCACGTTTTAAGTAAACAAACGCACACAAGTCGCTCAGAGGGGTGAAAATAACTGAAATTTTAACTTTTATTAATTTACTTCAGCACGACCAAAACTGTTCTATGAATCATCCGTGGCATAATAAAGTGACTTTTTAGTATTCTAAAAACTGAAGGCTGAAATGGAGTAAGAACTTCCATGAAATCAGGTTGAACCTCATGTTGAAACGGGATAATGGCTGTCACAGGACTAACCTTCTGCAAGTCGATTCCGAAACAGAAGTAGGCTGCTTAAATATTCAATGTCTTCTTCTTTGAGAGCGGACGACCGTCTGGTAGAGTAATTACAAATCTGAAAAAGACACACAGTGAATGTTTAGGAAATCTACGAGAAAGATGGAGGAAATGTTTGTAAAAGCTCAGCCTTCAGCGGTGCTGAGAAGTTGAGTATGAAGAAATGAATTTATACACTTTGAATATTAGGCAAACATGTTCATGCAAGATTTTTTTGCTTGCTTCCGAATCGCTTCGTGATTTTTCTCTCTATTTCGTTCACATGATTTGATGTTTTAACATCTGCTTCTCTCATCATCTTTACATCTTGTATCGTCATCATCATCATCGTCCTGATCCTCATCGTTGACTTTATCGACATCAAGAGGATCATCAAAAAAACTTGAGCTGAGTTAGGAAAAAATTCGGATGCAGAGTAGAAGCTAGCAGAGATATGCTGAGAATTTTCTACGAATGTTTTCCTTCTCCTCTCTCATTCCAACTTTCTGATCAGCATGTAAAATGATTGCTTGGATTGCTGGTGAAGGGAAATCACTTGTTCAACTTGTAGTTGGCCTTTGAATGTGTCTGCTCAGATGAGAATGAGTGTGCTAGCATTAACATGAGAAAAAACGGCTGGTATGATGGCGCTGATGACGATAGTTGATGATGAGAGAGCCTCCACCTCATGTACTAAAGCAAATCTCTTCTCTCAGCGAAAAAAAACTCAAGTTTTACATACTTTTTTCCCTGACTTTTTCTCTGTAATTCAAATGCAAAGTACGAGTGTAATTTAGACTTCTTATTCGGAAGGATTTCACCACTTCAGCCAGCAGACTCAAGTCCTTGTGTGCATTCAAACTTAGCAAGAAAAAAAAATTAAAGTTGGGTAGAGGAAACAGGAAGACGAGAAGGAAAAGAAGTGGAGTGGGAGAGAGATATATATTTTTACTGGAAGAAGAAGAGAGCGAATATCGTTTTACTTACCATACCAGCTCCATCAGCACTCTGGTTGATATCCTCAACCGGATTTTTTTCTCCAGTCTTGAGCTAGAGAGAGAGAGAAAGATATACATTCCAAAATTTAGACTTTTTTCCTAGAGTCGAGTCTATTTAAAACACTGACTTGGAGAGTTCGTGAAAGTGAATCGAAATGTGGTTGACTCTACTCTGGAACAAATCAGCGTGAGTATATATATATGCTGCCATTCCGTGAATGGTTTTATGCAGAAAGAGAAAGAGAGAAAGCTAGGATCAACTTACTCAACTCTACCTTTTAAGTAAATGAGAGTAGAGTTGTGTTCTCGTATTCCTGGAAATCCTCGCCTTCAATTCACATTCGCATCTCATTCCTCTCCTCCGCAGCATGACGAGAGGATTTTTTTTGTCTGCAGGCGACGAACCTCTGGCATAGAAAATGAAATGAGCATGTGAGGTTACACGCGTGCTTCCCAGTTTATTTTTTCCCTGTGAATTTCAGCTAGACTCCAGCAGACATTCAGAGTCACGGCCACCGCATCAATTTTTCATTTCCTCCAGACGGAAAGCTTCATTTCTGCGAAGATACAACGTTACTTCCCTTATGCACCACATCATCCTCCTCCCTCAGAAACATACTGTTAAACGAAAAAACACATACACACCAGGAAAAAAACTTGGTGTCAGTAAACAAGTTGTAGAGTTGTGCACTGCCACTCCACTCCACTACACACTTTGTTTCTTGTTTAAAAAGTACAAGTACATGTGTTCATGTAGTAAATGTTAGCCCAAACTAACACATTTTGAAAGAGAGTGCTCTGCAGTAGTAAGATATTATGATGGTGCAGTTAGTGTAAATACATTTGAGAAAATAGACAGTGTTAGACGTAATTTAAGTCAACACCAAAACAGTAAAGCCAACAAGCATTACATTACACTAGAGAGGTTTTTACAGGGGAGAAGAAGAAAAAAATAAGCATTTGGGAAATAGAGGAAGTAAACCAAGGTCCTTTTTCTTGTTGCAACTTACTTTTTTTCCTGTGCTCCGAGCTTCCACGTTTGTCTATGTTTTTTTCTAAACAAGAGAGAGAAATCTCTATCTCGTTAGGGAGGAAAAAGAGACGAGAAAGACACGACGATGGCGAAAAAAGGATTCTTTCTTCTTACGCTGCGTTGTCTTCTCTCCTTTCCAAGAGGAATGAATGAGGAAACTTGGGAATACTTTGGATTTTATGTGCAAGTATGCAATGAGGAAAGAAAAAGATGCAAGTATGGAGAGGGAACATGTATGCAGTGTTCGAGTGTCTAGAAACAAAGTAAAGCACGTCCTATACCCTTTTTTGAAGCATGCAATTTTCTGCAGAAAAAACACACTGCGCGTAGTCGTAGTGTAGTACTCTGGTCTGGTTTGCTTACTTTTATTGAGAGAGAAATCTAAAACTGGTCTTCCTGGAATCGTGCCTTCTTCAAGAAACACACACACACACACTCACTCTCTCCGCTCGTGTCGTAGTGGTGGTAGTGAAGGTGAAAAAATATATAAGGCTGAACTGAAAGAGAAAAGAAAAAGTCTTGGTGGATGGGTTGCGTAGTAGAAAAAAACGGAAGTGAATACGACTTGATAGACTCTTATTTTTTGCCCTTAAGATCTTTTCTGTCTATCTGTGGGAATGAGGTTACATCTCTCCTCTCTCTCTCTGCTGAGTTTTTCATGTCGCTTGATATAAAAGCGTAAAAATATATAAGGTTGATATGTTGATGTACGTACATGTCATGCCTTATTCCTTACCTTTTTCTCTCTCTCGCTCCATGCATCTATGAACACGTAAGAGCTCATCGTAATATGTTACATGCTTTGCTCGTATATAAAAAATGCCCAACTGTTTTTCTTCGCCATTCTTCTTCTTGATAACAAATTCACCGTCAAGTAGTCAAGAGACTAGATTATATGTGATGGCAAGGCAAACTGACTTTTTTCTCCATTCATCCACATCCGTTTTCCTCTTCACGTTGTGTATGTCTACAGAGCGCTCCTCTCATCTCCGTCTTCTTCGTTCTCCTTTTTTTGTTTTCGATATGCTTCACTTTTTTTCTTCCTCGTTCAGATTCGCTTCAACTCAGACAAAAAAAAGTTCGCTGACTGACTGCCTCGCTTGAACTTTACACTTTTTTCCTAGAGAGAAAACTTGACTTGTGTATGTGTGGGATCTATACTTATTTGGAGATGGGAAGGGGGAGTTACTTAACTGGATACTTAAAGTTTTTGAAGGGAGACTCAAGTGAAATTTTTTGTTTCATCTCAAAAATGCATTGTGGGAAAGAAGAACTGATGGAAACTTTTTTTTCAGAATTGATAAATGAATGTGTATACGTATCACGGGGTTTTGGGTTGGCTGATGTATGCAATTTCCTCCAGACAAACGGTACTCGTGCTCGTCGTGGTTATCAATAATGCATCATGTTAAGAAAGGAGTTATCAGTATATTTTTATACTTCACGTGTCAATTTTAATTTTTGCAATGTCCAAAAATAGTTACAGTCTACGATGTGGGTAAGGGCTCTGAAGATTCGAAGATATTATACGAAGGCTTCAATTTCGGCAGTAGATTCTCAACGTAAACGGGATCTGTGAGAATACGTCCGACAGTCATGGTGAAAATAAATGTTGAGAAACCCACACCCGCAACAAATGCTTCACGTGCCGTGATATCCCAGAAGGAGTACCTCACTGGGACGGAGAGGCTGACCAAATTCAAGCCCATGGACGCGGCGGCGACCACTCCCCAACTGTCACCGGCTAAAAAGCAAATGTAGAAGTGAGAGAGGAATGCGAGCGCCACTGCGAGAATTGTTGATTTGGCAATCATGACGTTCCTCTTCCTCATCCAAGCGACTAAAGGAATTGCTGACAAGGCAGCGTGAACCTATATGGGCGAGTATAATACACGTCGTGTCATTTAGGAAAATTGGGAACGCACAGTATATAATATATAAGATTTTCTTATTGTCTGTAAGAAAATTGGAGAGCGTCTAGAGGGGAAGTAATTTTTGGAGAAAGAAATGAATGTCAAAACAGTCTCAGAAAAGACACATACATCGACTAGTGAAATTGTCAAAACGTATCATTATCGCATGTCAAGTTTTTTCTTTCTTTTTGGGAAAAATTATAGGAAATTACGTGAGCAATTGGCGACTGATGATATGCCATCCAAGAATGAGTGACAATGCACGGGTAACCGACAACAATGGCTAGCCACGCAAAGAGGTAGTGATGCTGCATTGTCCATTGGCTGAGGCGACTGTCTTCGCTGAGAAATTTGGAAAATACTTTTTTTTGGGAGAGAGAGAAAAGTTGGAGGATGTTATTAGCATCAATTATGGTAATTTTGTAAATCGTTGTTGTAAGCTAGATCTTACTCATTCCAACTAAGCCTAAAAGGCTAGAGATAAAGGCAAGAATGAACCAGAGCACGTCGTAAATGTAGATGAACCACGAGCATTGGAAGGATGAGAGATACTTAATTCCAAAGAAGCAGTTGACAACTGCGAATAATTGTAGGATTCCTAGTAAAATTTTGTCCGCCATTCTAAATTTTAAGGAGTTTGTATTTCACCGATGCCAATGCTTTATGTGAATTTTGAGTGAAACCAGAAACTTGTTGGTCGAATGAAGTGCGTGATGTACGAAGAATTATTATGAATCGAATGGAATAATGGGCGAAGTATAGATGGTATCTGCTGGTCCTGAATATTTTTATATGCCTTTAGTAGAATTGATTGAATGAATTCAAGGCTACCACAATCGAATAGAAAGTCAACACTGAAGCTACCTCGGAAACGCATGCAAAATTGCAAAAATGCAAGTATTTTTATAGTAATTAAGTTCTAATATGCTCTGTCCAGTTCGTCCAATTTGAATCACTTGACTGGACAAATGTCACTCATCGCCATCATCAGATATCAGATAAGGGATACCACACGTCGTTAGTTAAATTCAGTTTAGTTTAATACAAACAAAACCATGCTTATGTTGGTAGTATGCTTTTAACGAAGCTATATCAGCCTATATCCATTAGAGTTTCGTATAAATACCACCAACGCGATGGAGGAGGACAACAACAAAATGTTTGTGAAAAATACTGTAGCTGTGCATTACGTTGTAGGTATAACTTCTTGAGTTGCTCATGATGAGACCGAAAAACTTGTCTTGTTTACTCAGCAAGACGACAACTTTTCGTCCCGTTTTTCAAGTTGAGTGATACCAACAGGAGCTTCCTGTAATGTAATCAAACTGCTCGCCATAGCGTTTCGTATTTTTTTCCAGGACACCTACTCTGGCTTAAGATATATGTAGCATTTGTATATTAATATATTATAGTTTGTATGCATTTCCTGTGCACTCTCAGTATCAAGATAATATATGAATTCACATACATGTACCTACACCTACTCTCTCGAACCCACGTTCAACGCCCTAGCCCAACTCTGGCACATAGAGTGGGAAGCTCATTCACTCACAATCACTCAAGTCGCAGCGACAACGAGCAACAGAGTAATTTTGACAAAGTACACAAAAAACTTTCAAGTAAACGAATGTTGACGAGTAAAAGTGACTGAGCTGTGGAGTTTTGAACTTTAGTTGGAGGAGAAGGCAAAAGAAAGTGTGCAAATATGTATGAGAAAATGCCTTATTATATGAAGAAAAGTGTGGCTAAAAACATATGAGGGTACCTTGAACTATGCTGGTGCAGTAGTTGACGGTTATAGTAACCCTTCCACCACCACACTTTATTACTTTGCATACGGAGAAATTCGCTGAAAAAAGCTGTCCCTTGTTACTTTTCTCAACGTTTTTACTTTTCTTCATTACATTTTCCTTTCCACTTTACTTTGGAGTATGCTCTACGCTTCTCATCCCAAAACTATATTTCTTCTTCATGACAAAAAGTCACAATTTTCTCACAAAAATACTCAGATCCAAAATGACGTCACCACAACCTTCACTCTAACCATTAAGTAAATATATATCTGACTTACTTAATCAATATATAATATGCGATGATGGACAGTGACAAAAAGTCACCAAAAAGCTTCCAAGAAGTGCTTCCCCCGGTTTAACTATTTATAGCTCTTGGCCAATTTTCATGACAGCATTTCTATAAATATTATATAGTGACAGTAGAGCACCATATAATCTACCAAAATCATTTTCTTTCACTAAATGAAGATTTCTCCGAAAGGCAAGGAATAGGGCAAGGAATCCATTCGTGGAATTTTGTAGCCAACCGTCATTATGGAGAAAGGTAAAAAGTACATCTTGCGTAAATATTCGCCTTCTTTCTCTTGTTTATTTTTCTTAAGAGCATACTCCCACGTCCTACGGTAGGACTGTTACTGCTATTACTTAAGCTTACTCAAGACACATATGAGCATATCACCTACCTGCACACACGCAATGTTATGAATATACGAAGTTTGGCACAGAACCTTCTTCTACACTCTCCCTTGCCCTATGGCCAAACGCAAACGTGAAGTGATGAAGTATCAACTGGAAGGTGAGTGTGGCTAAGGTATAGTTTGTGTAAGTAGGCTGGTTTAACTTTCTTTCCTATTTCCTTATGCATCTCCTTAACTTTCATCTCTTTGACTGACTGGTTTTCTTACTTTTTCGATATGTTTTTCAAAAGAAAAATGAGTGACTGATTGAAATACTTTCTTCTTCTCCCCGACTACAGCTACTATGAGTGCGTAGCTGAAGAGAAAGTTTTTTTTTTGAAGAGTAAAAGGAAACAGGGACTCTCCTCAGCCGTGTCGTTGAGAGTTCAAGAAGCATAAACATACTCTTTCAAGTTGTGAAGGCTGAATGGATGACGGGAAGGAAAACTCAAGTCCAAGTTTCTATCCTATAAACTTATTTTCAGTGGGATGTAGGGTGTTCTGCCATTCATAGCAGTTTTTCCCATTTCCTTGTATTCATGAGAAAGGAACAAGTTCTGTCACTTGGTATTTCCTCATTCTTTCTTCGTTTGTCACCATTCAGCCAATTGCGAAAAAGTCAGACAGACTCTTTTAACTACGTTTGAGAAGATGTACAAGTTTCCTCTTGTTCAGGGGAGATATCCGCAGGATGAACTTTTTTGTTGAATATGAAGATCAATTCACTCGTAATTACAGTAAAAATATAATCTACTAGACCAACTGCAAATCATTGCAAAAATATCTAATTATGTTCAGTTAATTAGTTGTGTCCTTTATAATTTTTATCAGCGACGTTGAAATTGATGTGGGCTGAAAATACGTGAATGATGAATGATCTTCACTGGTATCAATAATTTTGTTTCCACCTTTTATACTGTCTACAAATAATACTAATAATGTTTTGACTTCTGGACGCCTAATAAATTCAAAAGTAGAGCATATATTTCAATGCAAATATTTATGCATAGCCATACCATATTTCTTAGATTACATCTGGAACGGAACTTGCGACTTTCATCCGTATGAAATATGATAAGCTGGAATTTCCTCAATACACAATTTTTTCCTTGGTTTATGATGACATCATGTTATTTAAACACATATTTGGAAACGGGAGCATAAAACCACGTACGTTATCCTTTTGCATATTTTCTGCGTACATGTAAACTCTGTAAACTGAGAGCCTTCGGTTTCTTTCCGGCTGTCATCCGTACGAAATATATTACTATGCGATGTCTATATTATCTCTACATTTTCAGCGGTGTGCTTGTGACCCGACCCGACCGACTTCAACTTTCATTCGACAAAGTGCATATGAATATTACGACTGTGAAAGTAGTTTAATAGTTGTGTGTTACTTTCTGGTTTTTGAGACGTACTTTCTCTCCGTTTTCCAGCATATCAATGAAATGTACATCCGTGCATCCGATATCCCAATATACGTCATACAAAAGCGTACGAGTATACTTTCTCCCTGAAAATGACAATTTCGTTTTTTTTCGGCAAAGCCAGCATTATCCAAAAGAAAAAGAAGGGCAGGAAAGAGAAACCTTTCTCGTTTCATATTATTATTCGTATCAGCAAAAAATGATGATGTGATCATCCTAACGGAAGTCACACATTCATACATAATACATAGTGTGGTAAATCGTAGCATAAGGAAAGGAGAGAGGAAAGAGTGGAGTAAAGTAAAGCAGGAGAAACTAGAAAAAATGATCCTATCTTCTTTCTCGTGGTGCTGGTTGCAGAGTGAATATATTGCGTAAAGGAGGAAAAAAGAGCAAAAAATGACAACATCGGATAAAGTAATGGCAGACTAAAGGTTGAAATAAGCTTTACACCAAGACTCACACACTCACTCCGCTCGGGAATGGAGAGAGAGCCGGATTTTTCTTTCAAGATAAAAATCGATTTTTTTCTCTTTTACAAAGAATGTGTCCTCTGCTAGATCCTTCCTTTCTCTGAGACCCTCACTCCCACTGCTCCTGCCGGTGTCCTTCTTTTTCTTTCCAGCTTGAGTTGGGTTTTTGGGTGTAGGTATACAATTTTTTTGGTTTTGGTATTTATTTTTCGTCTACATGCTTCCCCTAGTTTTTATATGTGACGATGAATGAAACAAATGCGTTTGTTGTGTTGTTGATGGTTTTGGATTGGATGTGAAATGTTATTGTGTACACGGTGGCGTGTGCTATAGATGGAAATTGCACTTGTGAGTGGACTGGACACAAGTTTTTTTATGTAGAAGAAGTTGATTGACGGCAACCGACTTTCCTCTACGACGCCTTTTTCCTCTTTGTCACATTGTGGCCATGTGTGTCCTCGTCGTTTATCTAATCAAATATATGCCTTGCTATAATCATTAAAGTCTAACTGTGGCGCTGTCTCAAGTCTCAATGTCATTTCCAGTTCGAACCGAATGGAATATTCGTTGACCTGAACTGAGCACAATAACACACCAATGCAATAATACATGTTCAACTCATTCCCAATCAATAATTATCTCTCTTCGTCTATGCCATTCAATTATCTCCCAAGGCTAAACCAATTTCCAGTTTAGAAAAACAAGTAAACCGTTGCTAATCTGAGTGACATAATTTTTCAATCTTACACTTTATTGCCTTACATTTATCACAGGGGGTGGTGGAAAAACCCGCAAAAAAACAATTGATTCCAAATACATTTTCTCTCTACCTCTGCCTCTCTCTCTCTTTTCTCAGACTTTGCTTGCCACATTTTGTTCCTCTCTTCCCTTTCCCAAGTTTGATCGGGGTATTTTACGCGGATTCTTTTTCTCATGAGAAAAACATTCTTTTATGTACAAACTCTTAATGACTGGTGAAAGCAATAAATTTCTTAGCTTTCCACTACCGCTTTCCATTTCCACCATAGAATCCAATGCATAGTATATATGAACACCTTTTCTTTTGTGTATCTACCTCAAAGTAAAGTCGGTGTATCCACACGCGAGATCCAGTTCAAGAGAAGAAAACCCTCTTGTGCTTTTAAAAAAAATCTGGGCAACTGTATTATTGACGTTGCCATTTTCCACAGAAAAAGGAAAAATATACTTCTCCGTCAGCCAGTTCGAGTTTGATAGTGGAGAGTGGGATGAACACAAAACTATATAGTAGCAGCAGCTAACATGCATCATTGATTGCAATTCAACGTTCTCAAGAGACTTTCCGCTTCTTCTTCGTTAGCAACATAAAAGAGACGCACAATGCAGCCGGGGAGTCGTACATACATAGGAGCCAAGCCATAATAGAAATCGGCTCATTTCTTATTATTGCATTCGTGGAATTAGTTCTACTTCCATTGCCCATACAAAGTACAAAGTAGGCAGAGCACAGGTATGCATTCATTCAACTCAACGTCATTTCTCCTGAAATTCTCATTTATTTTCCGCATCCTCATGTACATTCCTCTGCGACTTATTCAATCTTTTGTGTGAGAGTATAAGGTACAATTCAATCAAAAAAACTTTTACTGCTGCATGCTTCCCTGTGTGCATGTGCATCAAGGGAAAAACCGCGACCAGACTATAGAGGCAGGCGACCTAACGCAAGGATGAAAGTCGATATTCCTATGTTTTCACCTAAACATTTCGAGAGTTTTGGATTGGAGTGAGTGGCTCTTTGGAGTTGGGAGCTGAAGTAAAATGTCATTGAATATTAAGGTTGTGGTTTTTCCATTCCCCAATGTTCCACCCTGATGCAAGATGAGAGCCGTCAGTTTGCTAAACATGACCTAGCTTCTCTTACATACACGTGTGCACTTGTATCTACAAAACAAAACTTGGCCGAAAATGTTATTGTCAGATAGTATCCGAATAGTAGCCTATCTGACAATCCTCGTGTATCCCAAGGACAAATATATATCAAGATGTGGCAGCATTTCACTTTATGTTGATTCAGGTTTTATTTTGTTTTTCTTTGGCCGGTTGCTCGCCAGTTGCTATACTAAAAGGTATACGATGGACATTGTGTACTCCAATATGTTCACTCGACTAAAGACGAAGCCTGCCAACATTAATAGAGGAAAGTGTAAATGTAACTCGGGTAGCAAGGGCAAAGCCATTAGGAGTGATCCCGTCTGATCCATTCCTTGTTTCTTGCCCATTTCCCCTTTCGTATGGGATGAACAAAGCTATATGAATGTATACCTACAAGCTGTATATTAGTATATCCAATGTCACTTTGTATTTTTCTCTGTTTCCTTTTACTTGATCCTCTAACTCACATTAAAAACAAAGGGAAAGGGCTGTGGGAAAAGGAGAAAACGATACACATCCAGCCCAGGGATTCTTTCCAGTAAAAAACGAGCCGAGCTCCCTTTTTCACAGTAGCTGAAGGATAATATCCATATAAAAAGGAGTGTTGTTTATATATAATTTCTTGTCTTCTTTTGAAAAAAAACTCTCTCTCTCCTCCTTTTTATATACTTTTATTCCGGGAGAAAAAAAACTTCGCGAATAATCCACATGAAAATAGGGAAAGCGAGTGAAACGCTCCGCTCGTGTTCGTTTTCCAAGTTTGTTAGAAATGCACGTTGTTTCCACCAAAGTCTCACTGTGTCTACATGAAGAGGAGAGTTCTTTAATGTTGCCAGTAAAGCTGGAACTTGTCCATAAAATGGGAAAGAAAAACTGGCCTTTTTAGTGCTTAAGGGGAAATTATACGCGTGTGCCTTTCATGTGTGTTCCTTTCTCTCTCTCTCTGTGTGTGTAGTATTCTTATACAAATGTACACAAGAAGATCTACTCTCCCACCCAGCTTTATCTTTACTCCTTTTTTCCTCCAACAGTTTTCTCCGCTCAGCTGTTTCCTTTCACTTTTTCATTTCTTCAATTGATACGACTTTTTTGCTCCTGGCTGAGTTCCTTCTCCTCCTCCATCCGTGGCTAAAGAGGATTTAACGTCTTTTGCTTTTGTGAGGGGGTAGAGGCGAACTTGAAAAAATACGGCTATAAAATACGGTCATCATTTTACAGCGCACAAAACTCACTAAACTACCTTTTCGTATCGACATATTCATTTCATATAATAAGTATGTGGTGGTCGAGAGTCAAGAGTCAACCGATATACACTCCCTAAGTCCATGGCTTATCCATTATTTCAACAATATATCTCGACAAGGCCGAAGAAAGGAATGGATACTTTTTTAAAAATCCTCCATGTCAAATGTTCATATATTCCCTAGAACCTTGTGCTTATTGCTTGCCTTGCAGGAAAAAAGAAGAAAAAGATGTTATTACGCAACTCATTTTAGTAGACTACGTCTGCAGCTCTTGGCTTCCTCAACTGAGCCGGCCATACCTCGGGATATAGAGAAAGAAGAAGAAGCAGCAGAGTTCAATGTCAAGTCAGCCACCTTCTACCACCATATCCTCAGACAAACCTTCACATTTCCTTTCTCTGCTGGATGCAGCCTCGTCCCCTCCCCCGCTTTTCTTTACTTTTATCCTCTATATTTTCCATTAAAATCTGAATCCAGTTGTTGGAAAAAGGCCATTGCCTTTTCTTTATGCACTAAAGTAAAGTAAGTATAGTCGGAAAACGAGTACTGGGCGACGTCTATTCGACGTGTTCTTCTCATATCGCATGTGGCTCTACATAACACTATGCTTTTGCTGCTTTGGCCATTTCCGTGTAGGCCTTTGTTATTGATGACAAACCTTTTGAAGTTTTTCCCCAGAAAAGTGAAGTAGTCTAGAGTAGAGGATGAGAAAAGTGGAAGGAGGAAGAAAGAAGAAGTGCAGCTGAGGTAAAGGTATATACACACACGACACATCTAGCTCTTCCCCGATAAGCTTCCACTTTATTTGCTTTTTGATCCTAGAAAGAGCATACATGAGAGGGTGGTCCGTGTGTTTTGAGCTGGATGGAGCGTGTAGAGATATTTGTATTTAAAATTGAACTAGTGAAGCTAGTGCTTTTCCATCCACACAGGATATATATGTTAAGTATCTTTATGTTTCTGCGATGCCACGACGAGAGTGAAATTCAGAGTGAAACCTTCAGTTTTTTATGCTTACGTCCAACTTTCACTATTATCTTTAGGACTTGGGGCGGAAGTGATTGTGCTCTCGTGATTCAGCCCTTTGAAAACAAGGCGGAAGAGAAAAGGAGAGAGAGAGAGAGAAGCAAAGAGTTTGGTGCGTAAATGTTTACAAAGTATATCTCATGAAAATGTGCTGGTTTGTTCAGGAGGGAACTCATTTCCCAGGGAAGAATATACGCTTCTCTCCTTCTCTGTCTCCCGTAAACGAAATGATATTTACTATTTGAGTAGGAATGAATGGTGTGTGCAGTGTTGGATGATGTGAGCATTATCGTGATTACTGCTCGAACTGAGAATTCTATTCGAAAGACTGGCGGTATGGTTTGATGTGTGCACGTCTTGCGAAATTTTAAAATTACCTCAGCAAAAGGTAGATATGAGCGCCCGGATATATCCAAGTTTGGATTGTACTTTGTTTGAACAAGGGAACTGGAAATGTTTACCTACAGTTTATTGTTTAATGGTCAAGTTGAAACAATTAGTATATCACGTCCATGTCCATACATTTTTTTCGAGCAAACAACAAAAATTTCTCCGTCAGCGGAAGCATATACATCGTATGGAATGGAGTCCCTCGCTGTTCTGCTGTCTCTTGCGAATTTCCGTTGTATTGACAAAGAGCGGAGAATCAATCTCGGGAAAAAAAGAACTCGTGTGTATTTTCTCTCAAAGTTTACTTAAAACTTGCAGACCTAGACAGGGTCTAGAATTTTGTAGTTCAACTATACAAAGTATGATTGTGTGGATAAAATATGTACATAAAATGGAGTTAGCGAAATGAATATGATGTGAACGGTGGAGTAGGATCTATGTCTGTATTTCTACAAAAAAGTACAATATTTACTACGAGAAACGGATCACAGGCATTTTACCTCGAAACTGGGAGAACCTCTGAAAAAAAACTTTTTTAAGAGCTGCTCAAGCTCTCACATGTGTAGACAGCTTCATTGCTCCACCAGCAGCAACTAAAACTAACCACGATGAGCAAACTACCTTGTCTCACTCGGGAACGAGGAAAAATGTAAGCGCCCAAACATTGGCTAGAAGAGCTGAAGAGAAAATATAGGAGAGAGTAGGTATATGTCGAGGTGAAAGTAAACTGGATGAAAAGTAAAAGCAAAACAGCGATAGCTTCTATATATGCTTTAAGTGTGTAGAGTAAAAGTAAAAGCACATGATCATGTCTTCTCCGGGAAAATTTTTTTCCACTTCTTCTCGTTCTCGCGCTTATTTGCTAATGTGTGTGTGTGGGAGAAAGGGAGAAAAGTGGGAATATAAAAGGTAGCGGTGGCGGTGGTATATAATGCTCGAACATTGTTCACATAAAAGTGCTTTCATGTTCGGATAATATTGTAGTGTAGTGTATGGAATGGAGTAACAATGTGTCAGCTCAAGTGAATTATTTGCACAATATAGTGCAAACTGGGTGCTTCTCTTCTCTGCTCGATGGTATACAATCTCCTTTACCTGAAAACCCTAAATGGGATGATGGTGGCTCGGCTCGGTGGTAGCTAGCGTTCGAGCTTAGTTTCCATCCAGAAACGTACCAATTTACCTACATACTTCCATCCTATAATCCTATCCAAATATAAAATATATTATATAAAAGGCTCGATCTAGTAAAAAGGGCTTCTTTTTGCAAGACTTGAGTTTACTCGTCACTTTTCTATGCTTACTTACATTCAGTTTACTGCCAATTTTCATTCGTTCATTGTAGTGGTTGCATTTTATTTCCTTGCCATATTACTTATACTATATCATAGGAATATTAAATATAGCCGAGTTTCTCGCTCGTGAATTTCTCGTCACTCTCAAAAATCTGTTGGTATACTTACACATGTGCGTATATGTATATGCATTCACATTAAATGTAGGAATCATAACAAAAAAACGATGCGTATTGGAGTTAATACACACTTGTGCATATATGCACTACTCTTTTTTTGCATATAACCATTCTTCTCTCCTACCACAACGAGTTTACAAGCTCGTTTTCTCCCTTTTTAGTCTTTCACTTCAGCTCACTCGCACTTCACTCTCCTCTACTAGCTGCTGCTCAAGAGCTCGTACTTGTAACGACGTATTTATTTTTTTGGGGGAAAAAGGTGTGCTCAGCTATCTCGAACACAAGACACACACAACAAAAACAAGCTAAACAGAGTATATTTATGTATATTGATGTAAATATGGGGAGGACGTGCACAACTCTGTCTCCCGACACATGGCTTACCCGCTCAATTCATGCAATTCTCAACGGCGCCTCTGACATCATAACATGTACGTGCTTTTTCCACTCACCGACTCACTCCCTGAAAATATCAGGTTTTAGCATTGCCTCTTCTACCCACTTTACACTTTCATCTTCATCCTTTCCCCATTTCAGGCCCTTCTGCTGCGCTTCTCTCTCTCTCTTGTTTTTCCTTTAACAAATAGGTTTTTCACACGAGGACATAGAGAGACAGGAGCGAAGGGAAAACCAGGATTGCAGCTCATTTAAGCCAGAAAACTGGAATAATGTGAATGTGATGTGATGCATGTGGCTTGGCTGGCTGTCGTTCTCCTGCCTACTCACACACACACATACCATTTTCATCTCTTGTAATATATCAAAAAGGGAGAGAGAGATGCCTTTCACATTAAGTAAAAGCAGTAGAGAATAGTTGGTAAGACATTAAATACGATATGCTTTCCCTTTTAGTCTGTCTATATGTGTACTGGTGGAAAAACTAATCTGAATCCACGCAGGTAGCAAAACTCCTGGTGTTGTGTTGCTTGTATATTACTGGTGCGTATCCAGTCTTCTTCCTCATTCCAGTCCCATCCCTGAGATTTGCAATTTCGCTCTGTGGGAGATCACTTTGATGGATGTATTAGAAAGGAGATGGTAGTTACTCTGGTTGGGACATGTATACTTAAACACACACACACACATTTTAGAGAGAATAAGGGAAATAGTTGAGTGAACGCGAAATACGCTTGGAGTTGGATCAGATGAATGACTGAAGGAAAAATAGATGTAGTAATATTGCGGATGAATGATAGAACTCTGGAGAAGAATTACATCTCTCCAATATTATGAAAATACTTTCTCTCTCTGTCTCTCTTGTCTCTGCGTGAGTGTATGAGTGCGATGGAGGAGGAGAAGCATGGCACATTTTGTGAGGAAGCTGCCTCACCTCACCTATCTATCCATCTTGTTACTACCTGTCCATATAATCATATTTCACTTCTTGTATTACATTTCCGTTCGAATGTGTAGCCCGTATATCTAGCCCGTGTAGGAAAAGTGTCTAGGGAAATTTAAGCACACGCATATAAATATTCAATCTGTACCATGCGAATAGTAATCATTTTCTCTCCAAGAGTAAAATGGTATTACCGTATTATTGCAAAACGACAAGATGAAAGTCTAACCCTGTCCTTCTAATAGTAGCAAAAAAGTATATAGTGCTTCAGTTTAGGAGTAGAGTATTCTCTCTCTCTCAGATTACATTCCATATTTTCCCATTTTCCTCATCCTCTCTCAACTTTCTCGAAATATTTCACCAGCGGAGGAAAAGCATGGATTTAAACAGGTTTTCAAACGAAGCCTATCCTCCTCCTCACCATCATGATCACATGGAGAAAGGAGAGCAATGAGCAATATGGCATTATTAGCAGAATATATAGCGAAAGAAGCCTGTGGAGAATTTCATATCTACCCTGCATCCATCCATTTCATTTCCAAAAATCCAAATAAAATGGGAAGAGGAAATGAAAAAAGGAGGAAAAAGAAGAACACATCTATAACTACACGCGCTAGTGCTAGTATGCACTCCTCTACAGCATGTGGATAACAGGGGGAAAGTGGAGAAAACGTATTAGTATTAGTGCTCAGCTGTGAATTTCACTCTGTCCTAATGTAATGTACATAATGCAGAACAGGAACGAAGTGGGAGCAGTAAAACGTGAATTATTACTCGTTCTTATTTTATAATATAGACATATAGCGAGAGGGTCCTTTCCCTATTCCTTTGCTTTTTTCTAAACTGCTTATTTCCCACTCACTCTCGCCCAAAATAACATGATAGTCACACAGTCACACTTATACAAAAAATATATACGCCATGTGTGCTGCGAGGGGAGGCAGCGTGGTTACAGCCTAACAGTTCTCGTAAGATCACTAAGTTAAGCAACGTGCCTTCACCGAAGCTG
>JAQFZW010000696.1:0-45891 GCA_034687055.1 Heteromurus nitidus | reverse complement strand
CCTTCCCGTACATCGGGAATGGACATAATTTGCATACTGCGGTACTTCTTTCAGGTGTTGCTTTGCAATAGTTTATTAATGTCAAGCTTACACAATAAGGTTCTTCTTTCGTCCACTCTTCCCCTTGATGACACGCCACTAAAAGGAAGCGAAATGAAAATTTTACGAGAAATAGTTGGCATTCCGTTGCATATGGCTGGGGTTGCTCATTCAGAACGACTTTGCACGTGTACATGAATCATAACATTCTAGTCCTTTAACCCATTTATCACAGCTGGATTTTTAATGTGTGCATTTGCTGAGGAATACGGTTGTGAATATTTCACACCTCTCTACTTGTTTGTATAACGTACATTTTCGCTTGGCTATGCTTGATGCATTCCTTAAAATTTACATCTTATTTGAGCAGGTATAAGCACACATTGATTCAATGTGGTCACAAAAAGTAAGCGTGAACAGGCGCAATAGGAATGGATATCGGAAGGCATATTATTATTACGTAAAAGGTAGAATGGATGTGAAAATGGGAGAGTTACTTTGAGTTGAGGTATATTCACTGCTTCCTTGGAAGATTATACTTTAATCTAAACTTTCAAGTGCCAACTTTATGGAGGAGCTTTTAAGCGTGAGGGAGAGGCTGTCCGGGTGTTTATGTTTCACTTTGATAAAGTGAAAGTGAAACAAAACAGGAGTGCTAATGCGATAAAGGGAAGAAAGCTTTCTTCGTTGATTATTCAAATCCTTAAAAGGTTGAGTAGTTGGAACATCCCACAGAAATGCGCTATGCTAATAAGCACTTGTATCAAGTTAAAGCTCACTCGTTCCACTAGAATCTGGCTAACCCAGCTGCATATTGCATTGCACGCCAACTTTTCTGCCAACCGAAACATCTTCATCCGAACTGTGTGTGCTTAAGCCCAACCCATCTAATCTCATCACATCCACATCACAATGCCCATGCCTATTTGTAGATGTATCACCGCACCAGAGGCCAGATACGTTTAATGAAGAACAGTTGCAATATTTTGTTTGAGACGAGATGAGCTAATTCGGATTCGAGTAGTATCTGTATAAACAAGACAAAGGGTTGCATACACCTAACCTTTTCAGGCCCATCTTTATATTTACATTTAGGCTCCTTCGAGGATTTCCTTGCGGCATGATAGTGGAGAAAAAGTTGCTGGTCTGAATTGCTGAATTGGGTGGGATGGTCTTGGCTTTGGTTCACCCGAAGCACTAATGTGGTCATGAAAGGACGAATCTCCAGAAAGGATTTCCAAAGCGGTTGGAATGAGAGGTATATGTAGTTTGCGTGGAGCTTCAGTGAAGTCGTCAATGTCTCTTCGTAGAATGGCTCCAGTGAAAGGAGCGGATCCTTGAAGAAAATCTCTCACGATGAAAACAATTATTTTGAGCACCTCTTAATAAGAAAATCTGTCATAAGTTGTAGATCGAACAAAAGACTTCCTCAGGCATGATGTTCATTTGTTCATTGAATTTAATTAAAAGGAAGTAAGAGGAATGTATAAATAAAATAGTAAAATAGTTTTATTTCACCAACTGAGCGACGGCCAGTGAAAGCTGAAAGCATAATGCACTACCCATTTAAAGAAATAGATAGTTCGAAAATGTGAACTAGCTCAAAAACTTTCCAGTTTCCTGAAATACCTCGAATGATTCGTGAAGTTAAGTGCAGAACACGTTCCAATTGACCATCAAAAATTACACCCAAAAAGTACTGACATGAGAGGAATTGCAAACTCAAGTGGGGCAAAATGAAACCAGCACTACGCGTCAACCTCGAGGACCTACCTGTCACCGAAAAGTTCCACATCACATCTACACTTCTTTCATGTAAGAACGCAAATAATTGGGTTTGGAACATATGGAGACATTAATGTGAGTATGTAATCGTCGGCTCTGTCCTCATTGTCAGTATTATATGTGCCTTTATTCCACAGATATCAAGATCAGTCGACGGTCTCTCTAAACAACAAAAGATGCGATCCACTCACTTCCTTTCTGCTCATTATGCTTCGGTGCATTCGCTGTATCGTGTCTTCTCTCTGACAAGAAAATAAAGGCTAAATTGAAATGGGAATTTATGTACACGCTACGATCTTCGCTATGTCAGGTTGTACAAACTTATGTCTCTATTTTTAGCACAGACAAACATGAGATGAGGGACCTTTGTGTATTGTAACAGTTGCGTTCTGCAACCTGCAACTGTCACATTAAAAGTTAAAAGTAGGGCGCGCATCAACAAAGCTCATTTCAGGATGTGGCTCTCAAAAATGATGCAAAAATAATAAGCCTCTGTTGTAGTCAGCAAGTAAGTATAAGTAACAAATCACATACTGTATTCACTTACAAATAACGATCATGCTGGAGCATGGCGTGACTGTAACTCTATAACTTTGTGTTCATGCAATAAATATTGTATCTTCTTTCTACTTCAAGGATTTCGCTATTGTTGGCCAAGTTGAAGTTTGTATTTACTCCATCTCGAGTTATTGTATGTAGCAGTTTGTCTGGAAATTCTTATTGCATTTTTTATTCATCAAATGCCTGCGAGGGAGGCACAAGGACCTAAGCCAAAACATAAATCATGGAATCGACATAAAGATATACGCCCAGCAAATACATTCAGGGTTTATTTAAACTAGAGAAATCCGTTCAAAGCAACAAAGAAAACAGTCAGTCAGTGTTTTCAAGTTCGACAGGTTCCTTTGAACTGAACAGGGAATCTTCCATTTGCACAACACAAAACTAACAATTTTTCGTATCCAGAATTTATCCAACGGAAAATGGACATTATCGTATACATATATCTAATATATCAACTGTGAACTTTCCTTGAAATGATGGATGAGCTTGTGTAAAATCGCCGTTTAATGAAGGGTCGAAATCAGTTTTAATCCTTTAATACACTCTGGCACAATGATGCATCACGTTTGTCAGATCTTGGTGCTCAAGTGTACAGAACAGAATAACTAATCATTCCCATCGTCACTATAAATGGTTTTGGCCTTGTGAATATGGCGTCAATTTTTTGAGTAATTGAATTGTATTTACCTACAAGAATTAATTATGGAAACAGTAATCTAAAATTACTTGCACACAATGACACAATCCTAGAGTTAGTTTGCGATAACTACTGATGTTATTGAGGAGGGGGAGAGTTAGTGAGATTATAGGACAGAGGTTAACTTGTTCACATAATATGAAATGTATTGCAGTGTTATGTTGGGAATTGGGAAACTGTTACAAGGGAAATTCCGAACATCCAACTTTCCCCGTTCTTTCGGAAAGTACTTGCTAAACTTATTTTTTCCCAGTTTCCAATTCCATCGTTATCAATAAAGTTGACCAAAAAGGAGGAAAGTTTTTAGTTTTGGAACTCATCCAACTGGTTCTGTTTTAGTGGAAAGGAAACAACTATCAAAACTGATACCGAAAACTATCTTTTGTACTTACAAACATGTGCTATAAAGTACACAACTTATGTTGTGAACAATGCACCTCACGATCGGTGAAGGGAAATGAATTGAGAAAAGTATTTTAAGATCACTCTAAAGTTCACTCTACAACTATCGTTAGTGCTATTGATGAGTTGAAGATTGCATTATAATGCTTTTAACAAGCTGTTACATAATTGATTCGTGTAGGTAAAACTTGCACATTTTATATGGACTAAAAGTATGCCTTGAAGAAGTGAAAAATTATTTTTATTAGTTTAGTTTAGACGGGCACACTGATGTCGCAGTGTCAACGTCAGCCCCTTTGTTTAGATATACGATATACCCATGTTTTTATATGACAACTTGCGTTTCTGATGGTATGCTAAATTAAATGTGCAGAAATATGAATGAACAATCATTGCCTCTCATCAAGCTCACTCAAATAAATGGAAGAATAAGAAGGTGGGAAATGAGAGTAGTAGCAAATTGATGTAGAAACCTTGGACCAACGCCTTAATCCTCAAATCAGCAACTCATTCGAGAAATCACACTTGCCTCTTTCTCGAATGTAATCACACAATCACAGAGAGAAGATAAATTCGGATGAAGGATGCGTAATAAATGGAGGACGTGACATTGTGTGAGCTCCGTTTTATTTCCATCGCACGATATTACATTTTCCATGGAGTAATGACTGAAAAAATTGTGCGGGTGTGGGTGATATTTGAAGCTGTTCTTGACGCTCATAACTGCTCAGTAAGAACCTCGGAGCATTTCCTCCAATTTAATTTGGCAGGCTTATTGCACTCGTTGAGGAGCACGGAAAGCAAACTAATCTTGCACATTGTACTCATGACCACTACCAAATGTCACTCTGGAATTCTTCTGCTCTGCGCGCTTTTTTTTAACTTATCTCCCAAAAATCCTCCCTCACGTTGCAGGACACAGTTCGTCTTGTATTTGATTAGGATATGAATGCAGAGGACCAACTACCATG
This sequence comes from Heteromurus nitidus, assembly GCA_034687055.1. Taxonomy (NCBI): domain Eukaryota; kingdom Metazoa; phylum Arthropoda; class Collembola; order Entomobryomorpha; family Entomobryidae; genus Heteromurus; species Heteromurus nitidus. Next base: position 41,433 of record JAQFZW010000696.1, on the reverse strand, counting down.
CACTGCTAAACATACTTCCTTCAGAGTATATTTTGATTTTGCTGTTGTATCGATTGATTTTCGAGGGGTAAAACGACATCCACAATCAAAATGGCTTTTGTACACAGTCTGTTCCCTGCCACTTTCAATCAAAAAGCAAAACCTCTGAAGCTTTCCATTAGCCCGACAGAAACAAAAAAGTAAAGTGTTTTCTTAACTTTCTCCTCGTAGCATGTAGGGCAAAAGCAGGCTGATGAAAAAGTGTTAGTGAAGCTGAAAACCGACAATGTTTTTTGTTTGATCCCGCAGCAAACAAGATGGAATCGAGGGAAAGGAAAGTGGCATGTATTTATGTGTACGTTAATGTACAGCGTGCTTTTTCTTTAGTGAACTTCCCACTGTCTTAAGATGTATGGGTAAAGACAGGTGGTTAATAACCTGACAGGTCATTACTTTCTCTTTTATTTTCTTTCCTCTCTTTATTCAATTTCTTATTTCGTTTCTTCTTTCCATTCAGTTGTTATTAACATGTTGAATCTCTCTCTACTCCCGAAAAAAAACTTCAAACGGGGGCAGGAATGGCAGGAAAGCTGCTCATTGTTGGTAAAATATATTTTCAGAATTGGTAGCCACAGCTGAAGGAAAGTAAAGTACAACTTTGTTACAAAGAGATAAGTTGGAAGAGATAAGATAGTTTATAATTGGAATGTGTGGTATGATTACTATAATGGAGTTATTAAACGTAATAACTTGTATTATGTATCTATATTTGTATATCTACCAATATACCAATTCAATTTCGGTACTTTTAGAGATATGCTGAAAACACGCCTTTAAGCGGAATTTGTAACATCAACCTTACAGCCATATAGCCCCATATATATTTGTAGATGAGCTGGGAATTTTTGTGTTCCAATTTATTTTAAGTTGTGGTGTGGATTGAAAAGAAAATGCACTTAAAATATTGCGGAATGTTTGTTGGTGCCTTGGTGCAGAGTGCAGGTTCATAATATATGTAAAAAATATAACGTGCGTAATCTTCTTTTGTGGATTTTACAGCAATTCTAATTAAATAAACTTATGAAAGGAAGGCAGGATAAGTGAACAGTCTGGATGATTCAATGGTCCATTTCCCCCTTTTGAAATGTATGCCCATTTTTCAGGGAAATCAAATCCCGCCATATATTGGAAACGTATATTATGTAGATAGATGTATGCTTTGCAAAGCGACAATGAAAGTGAACGAATAAGGATTTGTGTATCCGAAACACATGTCATGGTCAACGCATATTTCCGGGTATTTTCATTGACTACACAGATCACAGATTCACGTCAACTTTTGGTTTAGTCAATCGTACACAGACGGGTGATCTTTATTTATTCTTCTACGCTCAAAAGCCCTCCTTTCCTACCACGAACCCCCTTCACGTGAAGCGCAGCAATTGAATTCACTTCACACACGGATGATCAGAATCAGAAGCACTCATCCCCATTCTCTGACTTGATGAGAATACGGCACACTTTGGATTGCCGTCCTACTTTCAACATAAAAATGTTGCCGTATTTCATTGAAATGAGACCATATATTACACAAAACTCTTCAGTAGCATATTATGGCTTCTGTGTGCTAATCTGCAGTCCTCAACGGGTTTCCCAATCTCGGTAGTCTTGAAACAAAGGTTTCTATCGAGTGAAGCTGATATATTTTTTATGGCTTACTTTATGTCTACTTTCTACTCTAATACGTGGGACTCTCCAAGTAGTCCAAGTGTTTGGAAATTCATCTCACCATGCATATGGTTGGCTGCTTCAGGGAACCCGTTGGTTGGCAATATTAAATACTGGTTTTAATTATTACCTTCACCTTCATTCCATACCTTTACTCTCAATTAGAACGTAATGTTTGAATGAAACGTATTTTTAACGTCAACAAGTAGTTAACCACTGAACAAAATGGACCTGAGTTGGTAATGCAACTTGCAGACTTTTGTGGCACTATACACCAGTCAATTCTTTTCAATAAAGTAGTTTCGTCCATTTAACAGAATGGATAAATAGTGTTTGAGGAAAGTGGCAGGTCTTCCTGTGGCCATGATCCCTCATTCATGCAGCAACACCAATTATATCCCTGCATTTCTATACGCATCTACGCACGTGTACATACTACTTCAGGGAACTGTGAAATTCTTTTCAGTGACTCTGTCTGCCGTTAAGCATTAAATAGGAGACCGGTGTTCTTGATATACTGGTCGACGTGTTTACTACAAGATAGCCTTCTTATAGCCCTCCGGTTTAGTGGATGCCAATACATGCTGGAAACGCAGTTGATATGAAGATTATTTTCCTCGAAACTTGTTCACTTCGCATGGATTTTTGTTTGCATCAATTGATGCTGCTAGCAAAAGCAGTAAGTTTAGGATTAGATATTAGATGGAAAGGTCTTCTGCTGAGATCAGGGATGCAGATATTGGAAGAGGCATGGAATGGTGTAGTGAGCACCTGTCAGTTGCCACTGTGCTCGCTGTTTCCGACGATCCCATCTTTTATCAATGTTTCCTACAACTGCCCCCACTTATTCGGATGTTGCATGGAAAGCATCGTAATAAGTCATGTTGCAAACATTTGTGAGGGATATGCGCTGCAAAGTTTGTTCGCATTTAGACTTATTTCGAAGGAGATAAAGAGTTGTTGCCCAACAGAGCAGCATTGCATGAATGCATTCGGCTGTGTCGAGCAACTTTCTACTCAAAACGCTATCTGTTTCATCTTCACCTCATGATACTGGGATCTACTTCCTCCCGAATACTTCCGTTGTTCCGTTTATTGCGATGCCCCAGTTATCTAGTCGCTTTCATTGAGACTACTTCGGTCTTCGGCAAATACTCAGAAACTAGAAATAGATGAGCATAGGAGTGGATATGTACCTGGTACCTGTAAGTGGGGTAACGTAAACTTTCAGCTTTACGGCTTTCTCCTCGTCCTGTCACTAGATCATCTTCTCCGTTAGAACGCGCCGTGTTTTAGGTTTCCTTGTCGACAATGAAGATCTCATCTTGCCGTTAAATAATACTGCTCCCTTCGGCACATTCTTCGTGATGGTAGATGGTTCACACTGTGCTTCCAGTTGTAGACATGTTTCTGGTCTCCAGAAATGTTCTAGAAATGTATAACTCTATAACTCATGTGGTATTGGAATGTTCTTCGTTGGAATAGGAAACCACGAGATGATAAACTCTGTCGAAAGAGAGCAAACAATTTTTGTTCTGACATTCGTCTCTATTTACAATTTCCTCCTTATTTACATTCCATTTACATTGCGTCCGATGACTTTCCTCCACCACTTAAATTCTTTTGAGTAAACTTGATTTAGAAACGCTACGATAGGCTACGAGAGGAGGAAAATGGTTGGAAAAGGTTTGGATTAACAGGCATTTTGATCAAAATGTAGAGGTATCTAGCCCTTTAGGACGTACGTGATGGAAATCATTTAAACCCTCAATGAAATATAGTATTAATCTATAATATAAATATCTATCTATATCTATATAATATTAATCTATTAATTATAAATTCTTCAAGCGGGCTTATATAGCATGCATCCTTATCGGAGAAGACACCGAGTACCGATATATATTGTTGGCAGTCGTATCAAGCGACTAGTGACTTTAGCGGACGAGCGAGAGGGACCCTGTTCTGGCTACCAACTAATGCAGCAACGTTTAACTTTAATTAGTTGGAACTTGATAGCATATTGGCTATATTATTATAGTGCTTACGCTTGCACAAGCAGGAAATTTCAGAAACTTGTACTCTATCCTTGTAATTATATGCCACGATTTATTTACTCGGAGAGGGGATTAGTTCGACATTTCACAAAGGTGTTTAGTACTCGAAATCGAGAACTTAGCATTGAAGAACAGGACATTTATGTTCCCATTTTTCACTAAAGCCTATATCTATTTTGGGTTTGTAGCTCTGACACAAGAGCAAACAACTGGTACTTCGCTGACAATGATATGACATGATGAGCTGAGATCATTAAATCTGTGGCAGTTGCAACTTCCTCTTCACTAACAAATGTAAGCATTTACTTTGATATACGCAAATGTTTGTGTTGCGTAAGATAATTTGAGTGGTGTTTACATCACAGGCTCCGGAATCAGGTTTCACGAAAGGCTTGTCTTTATCCTTCGCTTTTAATTAAAGGCATACTGTATTACACCTGAACTTGCAAGCTGCATGTAAGTAAAACAGTAAAAGCATACAATTTTTGTTTGAAGTCTTAATTCTAAATTCAGGTTTTCATTGTTGACCTCCCATGGTTTTCGAATCACAAGAATGAGAATGACACGCTTCAATTTGGCTGGTTAAAGTGGAATATTATGGAGCAAGAGTGTTCATCGTAGCAGTAAAATGCAAATAGAGGATGTAATAAAGCGACCTTTCCATCGATCTTCAAAAAACGGTGAAACCCTTCCAATGTAACGTAAAACTTGAGTTGGTTCATAAATCGTGAAGGAGCAGGACAAGGTTAAAAAGTGAGTGGAAGTGGGCTGAACCTACTGAAAAGAGAGAACAATAAAGGGGCATTAAAAGTTTTATCGCGAATGTTACATCTGCTTTTTGGTTCAATTTATGTGCAGTAAAAGCATATGAGCCTTCCTCCTGCTAGTCTGTATTCTGTATAGCTGTTATTCAGTAGCTCCAGTCAGCAGCCCCAGCCAGAGCCTCGAGACTCTTCGAAAGAATAATATGGGAAACAGGCTGTTGTGCGACTGCCATAATAGATCTCTACGGACAGCTTTCTGACCACATAAAAAGATTCCCTCCTGAACCACCCCCCGAATACCGTGGCGGGAGTACAGAGTTCCTTACTTGGAATTGGAATACACTATTCTTCTACAGCTTTATTTAACACAATAACCTTCTTTATAGCCTTTCCCCTTTTATTTTATCTACAAATTTTAAAGTCAACTCATTGTCAAGTTTTTGGTCACTTTTATACTCCATCCTCAATACTGAATACCCCTTACATAATTTAAGGCTGTGTGAAGGAGGCCTTAACACAAGCCAATTTTCAAAGTACATGCACCAAAATCACGCCTCGCAGCGAACGAAGAGTGGAATCTGGCTCGCTGATCCTCAACTTGCGAGCGTGAAATGTGAAATATACTTCAAAAGGTTGCCCCTGAAAAAATAGGTTAGAGTTACAACACGTTTACATTCCGCAACCTGCTACTCTCTGGGCGCTATAGCGCGCTACCATCTGCGTTGCGTTACACAACCTTCTGCCAGGATTTCCAAGAGAAAATTACAATCATGATGACTGTCCATTAACACCTTGGATCAAACCACCATTCCCTATCATTCACTTTTACGACATGGCGGTTTTCTAGTGACACACTTTGTTGCTTCTTAAAATTCGGAAATACTCACACTTTCGTATGAACCTTGTCGCGAACGAACTTTGTCGTATATATCCTATTCTGTAATTTCACAATGCAGACGAACCTTCCTGAACACCACCAACTCATTTCGTCGCTTTTGCACTGAAATGAGCAGTACGGATTATACGTCATTTTTCTGCTCTAAAATAGAATTTAGTGTTGCTGTTTCTTACCAAGACACCAGGTATGATCGTGGACGAGTGGGAATTGGTAAAATGTAAACGTGTTGTATTAAATGAACTGAAGATTCCTTCTTGGATTCATAAATGCAAAAAAGAGACTCGGTGAAAGCATTTTCTCGTTTCCTTTTTGATTGCCTTCTCATTTACACCGCACCACTCACACCGTTTCGTTGTTTTTTCCGGCTTACCTCTCGTTCAAGGTTGCTGGTGAGGAATGAGGAATGGTTTCGAAGAGTGGCACGGCGCCTCTCGCCCTAACATCGCTCGTTGCAGATATCCATCCCTCGGATGAGTCTTTTAGTGGTTCTATAGTGTATGTCGTAGTTGGCACAAATTTCATATGAGCCTTCTTGAAGTCTTCATGAAAAAGGAGCAGACGTACATGTGAGGTAACAACAACAGATGGGAATTTATTTTAAGATGTATCAGAGCGTTGAGAATGAAATTTCACAGACCGGCAAGCTCTCCAATATCTTTGAGAAGGATAAGCTTTCACTAACTTCGTCACATTGCGAGTGTATATAGCCTGCTCTGCCTTTTACTTTTTTCCTACATTCTTGCTCTCCTTGTCTCATCTCACGGATTTTTCAGTCTTCCAGTTTCACCGCTATCCTTTACCCGTTATCACTACGTTCGCTCCACTCCACGTGAATATCTCATTTATCCGTACGATATTATAACCGAACTTTTAAATAGAAGGCCGAAAGACTTGTGCATGCAGTATCTGCTCAAGGACTAAACAAAATAATGTGTGACAGCGCACAAAGCCAAAACATCACGAAGACGAAGTTTTAGGTCTATCATTTGCAATGCGTAATCTCTCTTTCATTGTGAAACGACAGTTTCAACATGTATTTCCACTTTTTGCAAGGTAATAATAAAAAATAAGTAAAACGAAATATTGACGTTGTCGACGGAGAAAGTACTAAATCCAAATATTGATAAAAATGAATGCTTTCCGTTGATATTCGCTTGGGATGGGAACATCATTGCATACTTCCTTATCGTCGCAATTTGAACTCTTCGCCAAATTCACAAAGGGCGCTGACTCAAGAAGTCGAGCTTCTTTCCCACAGTTTACTAGGTGAATACTAACCTAGCCATTTAAGATTGTGTGTAAATAGCGTACATCAAAAAGTTAAATAAACAAAAGTAATAATTAAATGGTTCTTCAAGCTAAAATTTCTCATTACATAACAAACGATAATATTTTATTTGAAAGAATGTGGGGAAGATTGTGGATGTAGATGTCGCCAAGCGCGTGCTCTCCAATAATCCCGCACTCGTCTAGACGAAAAGTTTCCTTTGTTTTTCGACCTCTCCTTCGCGTTAACTTTATAATGAAAACATGACATGGACTTAATTCAGACTTAAACTGGGCCGTTTAAAAGTTAAAGAAAAGTCAGCATCAGCGCACCCCAATCCGAAGACAAACTTATATAAACGATGAAAGGTCAAGGTCTCGCACTCAACCAACTATACTTTGTTTCTAAATTAGTTTGACAGTGAAATGAAACCGAAAACAGAGGGTCGGGAGCAGCCTTCAGGTGAAATGTAACCTTGCGTAAACTTCTACAAATTCAAACGTTACCTAATGACCTTCCATACCAGGAAGCATGTCTGGAAAAATGAAAAACTCATGCTGCAAATTTTGAATATTTTTAGTACGTTGAGTGCGTATGTTAGCAAGAACAAGGGGCAAGCAACAATGATTAGGAGGTGAATCATAATCAAACTTCATGAGAACTTGCCTTCTACTATTCAACACAAATATTTGGAATCGTTATGTGCATGCATTCATCCGAAGGTTGCGTAGAGGGGCAAGAACGCGTAACAAATATATTGGCGATAAGTGGCAGCGATTTGGATGGTTCTGAATGTTCGGAATGTGGGAATACAAGGCGCGGGAATGAGTTGAAGAGGAAGAGGAGGTTGTGGTTGGTGGAAAGTGCGGGCAGCGGCTGGAGGGTTATGTGGTGCCAATTGATGTGGATTTGCCAACTGTTACGTAAAGCACATATTATGTCATAATTCATAATATGCGAAACATTAGCGAGATTGGGATGAATGAATTGAGGAAATTGTAGAAATGACATAGATTATTGAGGGAAAACGACATTCCCCATCAGTGAACACCAGAATGACTTACAATTAGTAGGCCTCATCACATACCTATTTCTTACTGCAGTTCCCTTATTCCCTTCCCATACATTCGCATGTGATGGGCGTAAATCTTCGCGATGAACGAAATGTGTTTCTGTCTTCGTCGTAAAATGCGAATGCAATCTTCCGTGGTAGATCCTGGGAAACTCCCTTCCAAAGTTCAAGGATAAAATCAACAGCATTAAAAGATTCTCTGCCGTCAGGATTTCTACATTGAAAGCTTAGCAAAGTGGAAAAATCCTTCTTCATGGACATCATGACATCACCTCAAATCAGAGAGCCGTAGTGAAGATAAGCGAAAGCGCTTACGAACATACTTTCGCAGAATTAGTAGGTCGTTCAGAGTTTTTGGGAGGGAGGGAAGAGGAGATCTCTACCTCTTCATCCTTGAGATTTCTCATTTATGCTCCCCTCCCATCCTACGGCAAACAAGATGAGTGAGAGAGCGAGAAAGCAAACAGGGAGAAAGCACAAACCTTGCTGATCTCAAGGAAAACAAGAAATCATCGACAGAGAAGGAATTGCGGGGCCAATGCAATCATCTAATTTGGTTTATGTCTTCACAACATGAGCATCACTCCCACAAATGCTCTTAAAGCGTATGTCTTTTTATGTCTTGCGCTCGCCACAACGATCAGTCAGCCAATAGATATGCACCACACACACTACTCGAGCACAATGCGATACGTGCGAACTTGTCATATTATGTACCTTTTTCCCTAGCTGCAGGCGCTTACTTTTATATGAAAGCTGTATTGAAATAGCTCCAAGATTTCCTGCTCACAGACGAGCAAAGTGGAGAAGAGAGTCAATAAAACATTCTGGGATTAAATTCACCTCCGCACTAACGGTCTGCTAACGGAAGGGCACAAAATTCCTACGAAGACATACACGTCGAAGGTGAATTGCAGTGCGGCAGTAGGCGCACTTTCCTATTATTATTAGGCCTATTCCGCTTACCTGACTCCGGCACTTGGCCTTCAGTAAACCAACTTCCCTCTTCACTCTCACTCTCAGACTAAAATCGGTGGTGGTAGTGGTGTGGAGATGAGTGTGTAGCAAAATTATTGTGCAATGCAGTGAGTGAGTCAAGTGAGTGAATGCTACAATCAAACATCATCAACAACACTATCGCATTCTCAGGGGAGAGAATCACAAACCAAGAAGTATTTTCTTTTCCATTTGCCATCGCACATGTATATCCCAAGCTCATTTCTCTTTTCCGACTTTCACCCTTGCACACGTGGTCTATACATGTATCTAAATGTCTGTAAGCTTCAATTCTGACATGAATTTTTGTTCAACTGTTGATGGGTGATTGTATGAGGGAATGGTGTGTATTTCTGCTCTATTCTTTACTTCGCTAACGTAATACACTACAATACAAACAATTTTTATTGACTCCCTCATATGTCAAAGCCAAACGTTTCTTTGATTTTCTCGGTCGTGGCTGCATGTTCACTGTTCACTCAAGCAGCGATAAAATATCAGTCGACGAAAGCATGAAAAAAATACAAGAGGAGGATGAAAAATTATCGTCATTTAGTTGCTCGGAACCTTGTGACTTGTGGATGCACAGTGTGTACGTGTGTGCACAGTTGTACAGATCTATCATATTTCATTTCATGTCTGCGATTCGAATGCACGTTAAAGATGTGTCTGTGCCTTATAAAGATATGTAGCAGCAGCAAGTAACGCTTCCGTGTTAAATACACAATAGCAGAAGTCGAGTGATGCCAAAAATGGATGGAAGCATCAAAACGCGATTTTATTTTGAGGGTTTGATTTCAAAAGAATTCAAGTGAACAGAGTGACTGATCTATTTCTTACTGTTGAAATTACATGCGCACTCCATTGATGTGGCTTTTGATAAATATTCTACCCTAACCAAGTGCACCGACTATTAACAGAATGAAGCAGAAGAGCCTGCAAAGTGCAAAGGTATGCTTTGTAGATTCGTATGAATTTGTTTTATTTTTATACGAAGCCTGGACAAAGGCAGACAACTTTGTGACGGGATGATATCGCATACCGACCTGTTTGAATCATAAAAAATCAATGTACGAAATTTACTCCTTCCCAAATCACCTGCTCACTTGTATTGACACTGAGCAAGTGCAAGCAATATATCGACATGATCCATCATCCATCCAAACTCGGTCACCAATTGCCATTACAATTAGATTACAGCCCATCTTTGACCGGTCTGGAATTCCTTGAAGATTTTGCTCTATTTTCCAAAATCAGTTCTTTGCATCTTACCTATTTAGCTATGTACAACGCACTTTGATTTTTTAATTCTTCACGTCCAATGGTAAGAATAACATAAGTTTGAGATACGCGAGCGTAATTCGACCCTAAGGATGTACTTCGGTACACATAATCGCTGATAATCGACAAATGAAATGATCCAATTTTAAAATCTCTCAATTTGAACTAAATTACCTACAGCAAATCAGGATCCAGCCCGAAAGAGCACGAAATCGCAACTAAATGAACGAGAAAGAGTTTATAAATTGTAACCCCGATTTCATCAGCATAACCTTACCAATCCCAATCATTCTAGCCTCAGGAAATTGGAGGTGTTCAAATTTGTACAACCATTCACAACGACATCCCCAAACCATGCTTTACTTTATTTAGTTCTCAAGGTTGGGTAGGTGTTGGTGTTCACAAGAAGTAAGTTTCAGTTAGGAATTTTCATTGCTGCAATAAAACGTAGAATCTTTATCGTGTAACTCTATAAGCGAGAGCAATTTCCTTCTCATTTATGCGAATCGTCTGAGACGTGCGCTGCACTGGATGAACATCTCTCACTTCATTGAAACACGGGCAGCTCCAGTTCATAAAATAACGCTGAGCCTTTAATGACAGAAAATTCGAATCGGGTTTATTTCCTGACTGCAGAACGGCTCCTTTTGCAGAAAGACATATCTACGTACCTAGTATGCGCACTTTTCGTAAGAACGAAACCTTGATACCGCAAACGATAAACCTGAAAAGTAGTGAAGGGAAAACTCTTGCAGATCTGACTGAATCGTCAAGTCTGCAAATTTTGGAGATTAATTTGAAGATTTTAAATACGAAATTGTTCAACACTGCGTTTTAATGAACTCATAAGAATTTTAGTAGTCGTAGCCAGTAGAGAGTAAAGCGCAATAAAATCTGACAAAGTTCCAGTGCTGCAATAGACAGATTATTTATAAATCACTCTTGCGCTAAATGTCATCACCAAAATCGTAAACAATTTTCAGAGACGCTTTCTAATTTTGTTCATGCATACATACATACATACAGCAGGTATATTTATAGCAAGTTTGCGATGACAGAAATTAACCTTCCATAGCTAAATAAGAGATGCCATACTCCGGATATTAATGTGACGTCATAAAAGGGGCATTCGATTCAAGGTGGTACAAACAAATACCTTGAATAATATATGACGCATAACCATCTACATCACTACAAGACTACGATCTCTTGGGTGTGCTCAGATAAAATCGTATATATTTTCCAGTTGAAGTACATCTCAGAATCTCAAGTCTATGATGCGTCGTAAGCAGGCTTCTTTTAAATGGCTCTTTGCCTGGCTATTTCCCAATTTTTCTTCTCATTTCCCATTCATGCTTTCACTCTTTCACCTAGAGGAAGAAAGCATGCAACACTTCCATTCATATGCTGGCACATGACTAGATATGCCTCAACTATGGCTAGACAAAGTCAAAACTTTTTGAGTAGTGACAGCGAGATATGAGACTTTCTCCGTCTCCGCTTCAATCTACTTGCACTCGCGCCAAAATATTGACTGCTGCCATCTTTAACATAAACTTAATACATACACCCTGGCTTTAATTCGCCCATGATTCTCCGTCGTACTTTTTCTTGTACAAGTTGCCTATTAAAATATGATTGGAACGAAGGACGTCATGCTGCGGTACAAATTCTAATTTTCAGATCGTGTTGCATAAGATTTTCGCATATAATTTGTTATGAAAGGGATTGGCAGGCCAGATACCGTAGTTCCCTTGAATTTTGACGATTTTTACCGGATATCTTACCATTTCTGCACAGTGCACACAGTGTTTCACGATGAATGGTTTTGAAAGGAGAGTGGAGGCTAATTTTAGATTGAATTCATAATCCCATAACATTTTTGATTACCACTTTGCCTCACTTTTGTATGAAAGAGATAGTTGACTGCAATGTTTTCATAAATTATGTAAACATAATGAAGACTTTCAACAAATTATTTTCTCAGAAACTACTTGTTCAATAATAATTCAAGTAAAAAACAAGTCAGGATGAGTATATTTCTTATATGGACTTTCCAATTAATGTAATGAATTATAAAAAAATGATGAACTTTTTCCTCAATTTCTAACGAGGCACTATTTTTAGAAGCTGGCATTGAATAGGGTTCCAGTTTGCTTGAGCTTCTCATCGCCAACTCTTTCGTCAAAAGGAGAGGAAGTATGAAGAACGACATTGCCCACAGGTTTGCAGTTAATAGAAAATAATAAGAATTTCTGAGAAACGTGACAAGAGATCTTAAAACCCAGCTTCTGTAAATTGCAAACATAAAAAATGCTACTACGATACTCCAGGCTACATAGACTGGATGTTCTTTTGCAATAAAATCATGATTATATGATCGTGAATGGGATATAAAGGGCTCGTTAAAGAGTATAACCAGAAAAGGATATTTTGAATGTGAAGCAGACTTTCTACACGAATCAGTTCTCGCTATTAGTCGACGCTCTCTGTCACAACATCACCCACAAAATCACAATGAAGGACTTTGAGGCAGAAGTTGTGGCGAAGGCTGAACGAGATAGCTTGATAATGTTACACAATCCAATCTTTAATACTTTCCCGATATTTTCTCCTGCATCCTGCGTGGTGAGTAGATTAATATTTTGTCTTCAGAAAAGCAACTTTCACTTAAATACGAGTAAACTCTTGTTATTGGGCCAGTTAATAAGGTTCTTGTGGTATATATACAAGTAAATCCACTCGCACACAAAAGCCAAATGTCTACCTAACTTTTCGGTCAATACTACTCCATTGCGATTGTGATTATGTGATGAACACTATTGAACACAACAAGAGCTTAGAAGAGGGAGAAGTTGTATAGTAAAGTTAGCAAAGCCGTCGACAAGGTGGCCACATGCGGAAAACAACGCACATGTAAAATGATCTAGTGTGTTTCGGAGGAGACCAAGAATAAGGGGAAACGGAGAATGTTGATATCGCCTTCGCTCAATTCATGGGAGCACGCTGTTCCACCTATTTCAATGTCACTTTTGTTCTACTTTGACGCAGATGCTTTTGTCAGTGATCTATTATTTCATTGTGAATTTCAAAGTATCTTGTTTTCTCCCGGCAAAGTTTTCCTAAAATATATCTTCTCGACGAGGATGATATGAATATTTGCACACACATTTCCCTTCCGGCGAACGTTTCCATTCCAGTTTTAACCTTGAGCTCCTCTTCTCTTTCCGCCCAAGATGCACAAAAGAACTTGCGAAGTGAAGACTAGGACGGCGTGGGGAGTAAAGCAGCTCCTTTTTGTGGCGCAGCTACTGATCCAGAGTTAGGCAATGTTGGAAAATTGATACAAGCCTAACAAGGAAAATGCCATGAAACAAGGACGGTCTTGTGCCTCAGGAAATTGGCAAATGTGCCGCGATACCGTGTGTATATGGTGTCGTATGCATAGTCACTATATACCCAAAGAAGTTTCACTCTAAAGCCAGCATCCGCAGAGATATTCCAACTTTTCCTTACAAACTTTCTTTCGAACAATTAGACTTGTTCGCGGTAGACTCTTTTATTATTATTTGATACTTATTTCAAACATGAATACTCTTGAATTATGTGCGATGCTCACGGCATTCCCCCTTCACGCAACTGGTGTCAACTTCCAGACTTCACGAGCTTTGCGGGGAAACCTGGATGTGGGACACTGAATTTGTGGTAGTACATTAGTCCACGTCATACCTTATCTGGACACAATGAACCAAGAAGTTTGCCAGAAGAGAGGGGAAATTTCATTATTCATTGGAGGTGGATGTAAAACTTTGAGTGACAACGGTGGCATGCTGGAAATGCACTCAAGTCAGAGGCTCGCCTTCCCATGCTCCATCATGCCTCACTAGTTTAAACTTTAAAACTCACGTCAAACTTCTCGCATTGTTTCTTCTATAATTGCATGCAAGTCAGGTATAATACATTTTCAAACTAAGGAAGACGGACGATGTGTGTCTCAGCCCTAAGCTTGAACTACACGCTCTATGCCATTCTTCAATTTCAAACAACAGACACATCCCCATTTACTTTCTCCTTCAACGAAATTAAAGGACATGCTTGATGCCCAATTTTCCATTTAGTCAGATTTCCCTTGGTCACTGATGGTTATATATGCGAATCTTCTTTCATCCCTCCAATTTGGCTGGTGACCTTTGAATTGGAGATATTATCCAAAAACCGAATAAAGTGCACGTATATCATTCCCACACAGTCTTTCGCAGACAAAAGGTGTGCGCCAAGACATAAGACGATTTTGCCTGTGCGTGGAATCTAGATTAACTTTTCCAACTCATACATTCTGGCATTTCCCATCGGTGAAACAACACTCGAGTAAAACTTTTGCTCCAGCCTTTTCTAATGGAACCACAAGAAGTACGTGTCCGTAAGCTGCCACAAAACGGACAGCATGCCTCCCGTCTCCACTACCGTTTAGTATGGCCCACTTGTGACGTGAATCGCTTCCTGCACTTCCAAAATATTTATGCTCAGATACTTTGAGCTGAAAAAGTAACATGAAGTTTTCTCCGTTGTTTTTTCCAGTGGAGCATCTCTCTCGGGAAAAATATTTCTAGGGTCAAAACTATAGTGAAAGTGTTTGATGAAAGTATGGATTGTTTTATACAATTTACAAGAGTAGGAATTTTTTCAGAAGCAGTATGCCCAGCTGCTCAGGTATGCGAAGGAAAATATAGTTTATTGATTCTTTCAAATCTCTGATGGCCACATGGTATAAATTACATTCCATATCGTTCACAGTGAATAATGCGAATCTGTTGAGTGCTGCCATCGTCATACTCGCCTCGATAAAAAATGATGACGGTCTTCCTCAATTGAGATTTTTTCTGAAAACATGGCAAGCACGAACAACAGCACTTAGCACTTACCCCGCAATGAAGCCGTTGCTCTTTCGAGATTTTCTCAAATCCTATCTTCGGCAACGACGACCACAGTGATATTGTTTTACGTTGTAAAATGGTGAAAAGAAAGTGGCGACGAGTAGTGTGGAAGCAAGTTGAAAATGGAAAGGTTTCTTGGGGGAAAGTGACATATGCAAGGTTTCGATTGCGACGTTGGGTTGACTGGCATATATAACCTTTATTGTTATGAATGAAAGGGAAATGGAAGCAGTTTTGGGAAAATCACGAACTTCGAGAATGAATCCTCGTAATTAATTAGTGAAGTGGTTACCAACAGGCTATACCTAAATATACATTCGCTTATCGTTAGTAGTCAAATCTCCATGTGTCACCCACGCAGAAAAATTTTCCGAGTGCGACGACATCACCTCGAACGAAGCGTGAGAAGATGGTGAAAGGAAGAGAACACAAAAGAGGAGTAATGAAGGGAAACATTAGCACCACCCAGCAACCAACAGTGGGCGTTAAAAAGTAAGTAGCGAACACCAAATCTTTTATTTCAGCATCATTTGAACAAACCAGTGGAGCATTTCGATTACAACAACGGACAAACTATTGCAACACTAATCGTAAGATATGTAAATAACATATACATACATATACACTCACTTATTTACTATAATTATCAACATTAGTTCTTGTTCTTTTGTATTTCTGAAGAATATATTTGTGACAAAGGTATAATAATATTATATAGATCGCAGTTGCTGATGCATGCTTTCCATTTCTCATGTTTTCCCATCATATATTTATTTCTGCTTGCTCCGTGTACATACAAACACTTATTCACTCGAGTAATAATAGTCAGGATAGGATCCTATAGAAGAGGCCTAACATTTTATTGAGTACGTTATTTCAATAAATTCATACTGTGTTTGTGTATGCGAATTGCACAGGGCTATATTTCGTATAGACGACACAAAATATTCTGAAAGTAGATTTCATTTTCCATCTAGTAATTTCTGGGCTTGCAACGATATAATATTTGTGTAATATGATTTTATATAGTTTGTAGCATACTTTTTTGTCCCTACGAGAGTTACAGACGTGGTGTATCACATATTTTTTTACAGAGTAACTACACACGTACAAGTATGCAGCAGTGCAATTTTTTGGACAAGATATTTTATTCTGATTGTAACAATAAACTGCAAATGACTTGACACGTACAAATGACATTTTTCTTCCAAAAAATAGAAGGAAATGTTGGCTGTTGGCTGTCTGACGGAACCTGAATATTACAGCAAATATTTCATCTCTTATTCATAGTCCTCGTAGAATCTCTGAGGCGTGGGAGTGGAAGTAGAGTGCGCAAAATTCCATTTCTCCCCCCTCCGCTGGCAACAACACAAAAAAGGTGAAGACACACAAATTGTTCCGTTTTTGTTTATAGCGTTCACTCATTTTCTACACCGGTTCCCTGTTCACTTGACGCTGATTTCGGGCTATTGTGTTGCTGCTCTATTTATTTGTGTTTTGTCCACAGGATAATCCCTGACAATAAATATATTATGAATTTCACGTTGCGAACGAGCGAGAGTACGATACGACACGAGTAACGATTTGAAAATAATAATTAACCAAGGAGAGAATTGATTGAATGAACATGACTATGTTTCCGCTTAATATTATACATCAGAGATAGAATAATGGTAGAAACTAACGAAATTTCATTTATACTTTAGATTCTCCCTCGGATTAGTACACTTTGGGGGCTCTACCAGTGCACTATTCCTCAAGAATCTTAGCCATTGTATACGAAACCAAACCAAGCACCACAAAATGCGTCAATTCACCCTGCTTATGTCGTACCATTGTAATTTGTAATATATACTCTCTCAAATATCACTACAAAGTATCACTTACATTAATGGATTATCTAAACGGTAAACTGTGTAAACATGTAGACGTTTGTTTAGAAATATAGTTTCACTTGTTTCACTTAAATGAATTTTCGATACCTTAATGATTACAGTCCTATTCACAATCAGTTTATCCATATTTTATTCATGCTACTGGAACACGTTTTTGCTATGAAAGCGTCCCTATGATAATCATCAATCACTATTTCACATTTTACTCAGGTGCATTGTTTACACTAGCAGGAACACTGGAACACACAAATTAGGTCTGTAGCACTAGAATAGGTTTGTCTGAGGACCAGCCTTGGGAATATAATATGGCTTTGGATGTAATATTCGTGGAAAATGAGTCCATTATGCTTATAATTACCTCACGTTTTTGTATAGCTTCTACCTAGTCCTTATAATCAGCACGAACTAGTCGCGTGGCTTAGTAGTTAATAGGGGCGGGCCTATCGAATGAAAACGGAAGATTTTGGCTTCTTCATCTGGACCACAATACTCACAACACAAGCTTATCGCTCAGCACACATTCATCTCCTCGCCTACCTATATACCTTGTAGTATTGTAGTATTAATAGTATCACGACAAATCTTTGAAATGGAGGTATAGAGAGCGAAAGAGAAGCTGTAGAAACGGATCTCGCCAGCGATTGTTTCAACCCTCTGAAAACGAAGTCAATTTAGCAGATAAAGGGCCCCAGAGTCACAGGTCTTACCATGCGTCCCATTACCCTAATAATTCAATGTGAGCGAAAGTGCTAAAAGAGAGGGGGAAGGTGACATCGTCTAATGGTAAGTGGAGCAGGTGCGTACGCCTGTGTCACACGCTACCGATGAAACGTGTAATGAGTAGATACACCAGATGTGACCCGAAAGACATCAAAAATTGGTCAAAGTGTTTTGCGAAAAGGTAATCTTCTTCCTTCTTGGCTTGTCGTCATCTGAAAATCAAACCAATAAAGCCAATCTGTGGGAACAATTTTGTTAATGTCACTCAAACTATGAGTTAACTTTCCTTCATTTCCACTTGTCAATTGTGACATTGTGAGTAATAATGTGCGTTAGCTATCACGATGCTGCTCAATAGCGTAACTATTGGATAAGATTGGGCAAGGAGAAAGTAGCCCAAATAATCCACATGATTCGTCAACTCATCTTGTATCTTTAGTTTAGTTTGTTTGTCCCAACATTGCTCCTGCTGCGTACAATGAAAGTGGTGCTGAAGGCAATGAAGATAATAAATACCGTACGTGGGTATTGCCCACTAATGGAGTACGCTCATCACTGCTCCCAAATGAAGCATGACATATGTGCATGCTTGCCATCTTCAACGCAAGCCCATGTCTCCACCTAAATGTTAGCCCAATGCCCATTCACAACGGCACTGATAATCCGAATCGTTCCGCAACTGAGAAATGATCTATCTCGCTCCTTTTACTTTCTGAGAGATCAGACTTTTAGCCATGTCCGACGTCGTCTTTCTCCATCATTTTCCACTAACAAGCATCGTATAATGAAGCGTCCTTTTTTGGAGAAGATACAAAATCCCTTGAAAGTGAGTCAGTGAGTCAGAACTAGAATGCTGGCAACTTTGCCCTTTACTTTTTGAATTGAATAAATTGGAATCCAGAGGGGATAGACTGCGCACATTCACGGCGTACATCAGACGTTACTTAAATAAATAATCCGGAACGGGCTCGCATTTCGCAATGGGCCTGCAATAACGTACATATTTATAATGGACAAAGGGTGCGTAGATTTTTGATCAGTCTTTTAGTTGTGTACCTACCTTAATTTTGCACCTCATGCCGAGACAGATAGTTGCCAAACATGATGCAAAGACATGTTGTCTAATACACGCAGCTACTCAATTTCATGGTCGTGGAGAGAGTTGTCCCATGAGACAACAGAACAGTCTTTTGTGTGCATGTGCGAGACAGATAAAGTTATTGAATAACCAGCGGATACATGACGAAGAGAAGGAGGATCCGGAGCAACATTTGCAACCCAACGGGAAAATGTGTGAATCAGGAGAAGGAGGGTTGTGGCTAATGCCAGAGAAACTTTGCTTGAGACGGAGGATGCTCACGCGAGGAAAAAGCGAGCAAGGTTATCTGAATTTCGCATTCAATCAATTTAGTTGAGAAAAGAAGTCTTGATAGACAGAGTTAACGACAGCGTTATAAATTGGTCTGTATCTTCACTTCGCAGTATGCATTGAGTTGCCTCTACAAAATTGGAATAATTCGGGGATACGTGGTCCGAGAAGTTGTCAAAGGAGTCTAGGGATTATTAGGAAACGTGGCAAGTTGAAGAGACGAATTGTGACATGGAGTTATCAACCACGGTCTCCCCCAATCCAACCAACTGTATACGAGCCAATACGACATGGGAGAAACACACACGCGATGGGATGAATAATTCGCAGAATTTCTACTGCGACACGAGAGATTGATGTGATATGTGAATCCCCCTGTTCCCTTCCGAATGTAACTTGGGATAAAGTAGATACGATACAGCAATACACACGCGTAATGTAGGATACAACACAACATGAAAAATGATTTGCTAGTTTTTCTACTAAAACAAAGAGATGGAAGATTTGATAATAAATATCATCTGTCATTCCACAATCTGATGCGACAATAGCAGATATGATATTCCAGTGAGCATTTTGTGCCTTTCCATGCCCATGCATCCTCCTCATTACTACTCTATAGTCTATATCATTGTTTCCACATGGAAGAAGGAAAGTGCTTTCCCTTTCGTAAAGCAAAGCGCATACATAGTCTTGTGTGACACTACTGACGATGAGCAAGGCGACATGAGTAGTATATCTGACCCACTTGATTATAATATTACATATCGCATCAGCATTTCAGCATCATCGGCGAGTCGAACAAGGACCACCACGCGTTGTCCACAAACTACATTTCTCAGAAGCATGCATTTCCAAGTTCTGTCAAAAGAAACAAGGAACGATGTGTCATGATCCAGCCAAATTGTGTATGTCTGCTTGATAAAAAGTTTCATCGTAGCGATGTAATATTTTAGAGTTGTGACATATTCCGGGCAATTCACTATCCAGCCACTGCGACTGACTATTTACACGCTGAAAAGGGAGCTATTTCTCTTGTTCGGAAGTTGGAAAATTGCGATGTAATGCCAATACATCATCTCGGCAAGTTCTCTAATGAAGGCTGAAAATGGAGCAGATGACGACTGCATGGAAGCTAGGAAATGGTAGGACGATCTAATTTGGAAAATTTCATCAGTTTCACTCGCGTCTCCTTCTACTTGCCTTTCGGCTCCGCCAATGTCTTGATTACATTTTTACCCACGACGACATACCAGAGATACATATACGTATCCACGCACACATTCTTGCTCAATCAAGATATGTTCCTCCAGCTGCAGGCAGCGTGCTTATCAAACCAATACGTTTCAGAGCACACAACCACTTTTCACATTCTTTGTAACTGTGTTACGATGTGAAAATGAGTGCAGATGAAAATTCTCCAAGTCTCAATCTCTCAATCTCAACGACTTCAATACCCTCCTCCTCTACAAGATAATCTTACACAAAAGTGGAAATGCATTCATTGCTTTGCGTTTGTGTGCCCAGGACGTAAGTTATTTCCTCACCAAATAAAATTTCGTATGAATTTCGACTCTTTCATGCAAGGACATGGCGATTCAGTCCAGTCCAATTTCAATGCAGAATATATATTTCGGTCGGGTGAGTGAATTTCAAGAGTAAAGTCTCCAGATGGTGATTTTATTTAATGCCGGATATAGCTTGAACGAAATAAAACATGCCTTAAGAGTTATGAAATATGATTCATCTACATCAGAACGGTCTCCTTCTTTCTAGCAACGTCCCTTTCAGGCTGCACAGTTTAGTTAAAGTGGACCCGATACAGATACTCTCCACTCGGCGACAATCAAAGCCAAAGCGACAAATTGCTCTGTACTTTTGCTCTCATTCGTCATTTGTGCAATTTATTGGTTTAATAGCGATAGCGACAAATATCCACTCGTTCTTACAAGACGCCATTACCCTTCCTAATCTTGGAATGGAAAGAATCCCCATAAAACATGATTTAAGAGTGTATCGATCACCAAAATTCCCTGTTTAAAACTTGTAGAAAAAAGTTGCACATTTGTACAAGATAAGAAATGTCCTACTATTCTCGTTTACATTTAATTTTTATTTTATCATTCTCTGTTACTCCAGACATTTATCCTCTAATCGTAAGTACAAGATCGTCTTCTGTGGAGGTGACATCACCCAAAAATGTAAGCCTTTGATATGACATTTTGGTATCCCTATTTTAACGCTTGGATGAAGGAGGATACAGAATAGCACAAAAAACATGGAGCATGTGTGCACACTATACATTCAGGAGTGAGTATATATGTATGTGGCCATGTCACAGTGCATTGTGTCTCATCTGAACTTCAGATTCAGATATACATCGCGTTGTCCTATTACCCATGTTGCCATTACTCTGGACAAGCAAAAACTGATGGAGACGTCCTTGAAATTTTCGTGTCTCACTGAGCATACAAATGCGGTTGAAAACAAATGCAATCTCTAACTGACTCGTCCAAAAGTTTGTCTGTCTCCCTTTTCTATACTTTCCTCAATGTCACTGGATCATTGCCCATGCTCAGGATCAGATGGATGCCATAGTCAGCATCTTATTTTGGTTGATGTGGTCACAGGTCACAGCATCACTGTGAGAGCCGCATTACATTACAACTGGAGCTGTAAACTACATTCTCGTGCTCTACGCAGACGTAAAGGTAATATCTTTAAAGCAATAAGCGCAAAGCACACGCACAGCCCTCAAGTTATAGAAGCTCAGGTAGAGGTTTACGTTGAAATTATGCTATCAGCTACCATTTGGATGTTTTTGCTCGTTGCAATTCTATCATACCAGCTCCTAAGACCGAAGAGACGAACTATAAATCTACCTGGTGCGAAGTTGAACTTTAATTAAAAAGAAAATTTGCAACGAAATTGTGTGCTTTTATGCAAACATCTTGTTTCTCGTTTCTCATCTGAATGCATTGTATTTAGGACCATGGGGCCTTCCTCTACTGCATGGGCAATGCTCTACAGGTGGAACCAACAATATATCGCACATTTGCGAAATGGAGCAAGAATTATAGCCCTTTGTGCAAATTCCGAATGGGATCACAGACGTATGTTGTAATTGGACCAAGAGCAAGACTCTTTGAATCTAAATAAGTTAATTATAACTTTCCAGCTTGTACATCAATCGCGGGTTTTCCTTGTAACTTTTCCAGCACCGTTCTAATCGGGGATCCGACAATTGCGAAGGAAATGCTAGCGATGAACGCGTTCTCTGGCAGAGCGTACCTCGAGGAGTTCACTTTGTTTGAAGGGGGAACTATTGGTAGGGAAGAAGGCTTCAACGTGTTAGAAAACTTTCCAGGATAAAATCTTGCAACAGTCACAATTATGCAAATTATCCATCTTGTGGTCCAGGGCTCACAAATTCCGAAGGAAAGGAATGGGCAGAGTAGCGTCGATTTACAATGAGGCAACTGACGATGAGAGCCTTTGGTTTCGGCAAGAGCTGCATCGAGTCAGAAATTCTTGAAGAAGTAACGGAGCTGACGGAACGGCTCGCCGCTTTCAAAGGCAAGACAATTGAGGATATAAAAAGTGAGATGACTCTGGCGCTGGCTAACTGAGCTAACTCGTTGTGGCGCATTGTGGCTGGTGCTCGGTACAGCCAAGAAGATCCGAAACTTGGTCAATTAGCCAGTCAGCTATCTGGGTTTGTTCTCTTCTCTCTTCAAAGGACCCGGCAAGGGGAACTACTAATTATGTGTAAGTAATTGACGCTGGCACCTTAAGTGCTCCCTTTTCCTCTTCCAGGGCCTTCGACGAAGCAGCAAAAAGTGGCAGCCTTCTAATTTTCGCTCCGTGGATAAAACATACTCTTCCAGCGTTCTCGGGTTACAACTTACAACACCGTTCGAAGAGTAAAGAGTAATGAACAGGCTTGTGGACTTTGTGAGTAAAACAATAGCACACCACAAAGAAACATTTCAAGAGGAGAGCCCAAGGTCTGTCATTACAAATTATCCAAACAAAAAAGTGCACGTGTGCCGGTGTGCCCCTTTCCCTTTAATTTATGCTCAAACGAGTTCTGTATGACTGCTCTGCTTGTCTGCCGTCTGCTTGCAGGGATTTCATTGATGTCTATTTGAGCGAAATCAAAAAGACAGCCGACCCTGAATCGACCTTTTACGGGGCTTCGGGAGGTAAGCAGCTTTTTTAATGCATTACATTTGCCGTTCTACTAATTCCCTTCTGAAGAATGTTCTGATATTGGAAACCCATTTGTTAGAGAAACAATAATTGATCGCAGTCGTAGCGGATCTCTTTCAAGGTATTTGTCCCAACTGAAAGGATTGAAATTCAAGTGAAAAATCAATGAGTCAGTGTTTTTGTGTGCACACCAGCCCGCACAGATACCACTGCGTCAACGTTACACTGGGCTCTACTGCACCTCCTCAAGCAGCCGAGAATTCAGAAGAAACTTCAGGCCGAGATCAAAGCAGTGACCGGAAACTCAAGAACCGTATCGCTTTCTGACAGACCAAAGTTTGCTCCAACTTATAAACTTCCACTTGAAAGACTAGGCCTGATATATGTTTCACATCTTCCTTTCTACTTTCCACTATTGTCTAGTCATTGATAGCACATCTCTGATTTTCAGTATGCCATACACACTGGCTGTCATTAACGAGTTACTTCGCACCGTTTGGAGTTCCACATCGTGTCCTCTTTGATACAGAGTACAAAGGAGTCTACTTTCCCAAGCACACGTTCTTAATGATAAACGTGCACTACCTTCATAATGATCCCAAGTTGTGGGGCGATCCGGAAATTTCCCGACCGGAACGGTTTCTCCATAAAAATGAAAAGGAGTTGCAGAAAATAGACCATCTCAATCCATTTCTGATTGGAAAGTAATTTACGACGGGGAAAGTTCATGTTATATTTCGATGCTTTTCTTCACCTGATTTATTTTGTTGACTTTGTTTGAACATCAATTAGACGGCAGTGTCCAGGTGAAAATCTCGCGAGGGACATTTTATTCTTGTTCCTCACCAACCTCACGCAAAAGTTTAACATTGGATCCACCTGAGCCGGATTTGGAAAAGATAGCCAGCTTCTTTGTTCAGCCGAAGCCATACCAAGTGGCATTTGAAGAAAGACAAGATTAATTAATTGCTTCCGTCTCTCCTTAATTAGGACTAATTAATTGGTTGAAGGAAATATGATAAGAAGTTTTATTGATTAATAGCACACGAATGCCTTGCTGCGTCACAACTTCTTCCGAAGACCCAAGACTAAGACCATGCACTGGTTTGTTGATTTAATTATATGAAATATAATACTCATGCAATGCACCATGTCCAACATGAGAGTCTAATTGTGCTCAATGCATAGCATACGTGCTCAAGTTGATACAATGTAATTTGACAAGGCGAAAGAAAAGTGAGGTCGTAGCCACAAAGAGTGCTTTACTTCATCTTTCTCTGGGCTCGCATACATCATTTTAACAAGCAAGGCTACTTCTCATGACTCGGATGAGTGGGAGAGAAGAATGGGATTTCTCCGAGGGCCGGGATTACATTCATTAACTTACAAGTGTGCATTGACAGTTGAGAAGTACAAGGGCCTTGTGGATTTCTCGTAATTTCCAAACGCTAGTGCGGCCAGGAGTCTCAGTCAAAGAAGCTGAACAAAACAAGGAGGGGAAGTGGGCAAGAAGATCTAACAGATGCTACCGATATGAGAATATGATGATGAGATTCATAAGCTCTCCAGGCGATCGACTCAAGACAAATGCAATCTTCTTTGGTCTGCCATATGCATGCCTTATCCTTGAAATTGCGCCCTATGAATTTATGTATGTTGTTTGTGTGCTGTCCAGGAAAATGGAACGAGTAGAAGACTTGCGCATATATTTAGTATCCAATTTCATTATCATACAATACACTCCAGCTCCACTACTCGCCTTTCACTAAGCTCTTTTTTGGTGAATCCTGAGAGAACGCGTGCACGGATAAGCTATGTGGCTGCGAGGAGGAGAGACGTCACTCTGGAAAGGCAGAAAAGCTGTCTTTGTTGTTCAAACAAAATGAGCGGAGAACAGTGGGAGGAAGGATTGGATGTGAAGATATTTTTGAAGTAACAGCAATCAACCTTTCTCTCCTTGTGTATTGCTTTCCTAATCAACTTTCACCTAGATCCTTCCGTGAATTCCCTGAACTAAAGGGAAATGCCTTCCTCGATACAGCTTACATTCAAAAGTACAAAGACGTGGACGTGAAGAAATGAAAAAACGTCTTGTGGAGCTATCGGTCGGCTTGTCTCTCTTCATCCCTTCTGTATATCCGTCCGTATACACTTCCTCCAATGCGTATTTCGTTTCTTTTCTCTCGCCATTTCTCCATTTTCTTTATCCACTTTGAGTTTCGACGTGGTCCCTCCATCATCTCCACTCGTGTATCATCCTTACCTATCCCCTTTCACCCTATTTCATTGTAGTTTTATGTCAATTTCAGTACTCATGTACCAGCTTTTCGGCATGCACTTTCGCCAAAGTTTAGAGTTAAGGTACACAGACACACAGACACATGTACGTAGTTCTCTGGAAATCGTTACATGAATTCTTTAGCTGTGTACATCTGCTGCAATAATGTCGATTCCCGTTTTTTGCCCAGAAGGCAAGGATGCCATTAGACGAGCATATAATGCCTCTAAAAGTTATTCGGGAGAGCACATCAAACGGAAAATATATGGATGCTTCGTATACCTACCTTGTCGTTTATACACAAAAATACGCTGGGAAAAATATAAAAACAAGATGGCAAAGTACGTATGTATATGGTGCACGCATCCCCAATAGCCATTTCATATATGCTGTTTGTGCTCATGTATTGAATAGGGCATAGGGCGATATGAGCAGAGAGAATGTGTACACGAGCCCAAGTGGATTGATGGACTTAAGGGGGAAAATCTTGTCCTCCTTTTATTTCGCCTTCCGCCAGCTTGTTCGAGAAAAAGGATGAGAAATAAATGTGAAATTTCTGGAGAACCACGAGGAATAAGTATTCTCTTCCAATTTCTCATTTCCGTTTCAAAAGAAATGCACTCTTTGAAAATTCTAGCAAACAAAAGGAGCTCCATGAATGAATTCATGTGATTTCATAGAATTTTCTATTTCTTATTTTCATTTCTATGAGTGTGGGCTCCATTATTCCTTTTTAGCATACATCATATTAATGCTGGCTGTTGTTGAAATGTGGCTCAGCGCTGGACGAGCCTTGCATTCACCCAACAACACAAAACACAATGGAGAATGGAGGGGACTGACGATGAGAGGAGCCTCAATATAAATATACATGCTCTCGACTGTCGACTATGCGGTAGCAAAAAGTGAATTCCGAAATAAAATTTTCGATTCCCTTTTCATTCACTCCTCATCTCTAGATACTAAAATCAAGTCATATTTGGATACATTCTCCTTGAAGAGAAGCCAGCACGAGGGGAATGTCATGTGAAGCAAAACAGGCGCTCTCCTTTTATGCTCCGTTGTGAGCAGCATAGATATCTGGTCTAAACACAGTTGTGAATAATGGACTACCCAGCGTTGCTCCTTTTTTCCTCGGCAGAGGTGATGATGATCAGGTTGATTGAAGATGATGAAGGCTTATTTGTGCCTTTCACTCTATTCTACGTTTACTGAGGTGGAAAGAAGCGAAGGAAAATATGATTTCGACAAAATTCTTTCGTTGGTTTTGCAACTTCCAAGATCCTCTTCTCTCACAACTTGCCTGTCCTCCCTTTTCAAATCTGTCCCTACATGACCCACGTAATGCATATAAAACAAGGTGGCAGAAAAAATTGTAGAAAAGTGTAACACAACTTTAGATGAAGGGACGTATATATTTGTGCTCGTGCTGAAAAAGATATTTCCCTGCCACATGGAGTGGATATATGTATCCAGCAGAAAGTTCCTTAAAGAAAGAGGATGAGAACAAGTTTCCTTTTTAAAAAATTGCAACTTACGTGACACAAGTCGTCCCCGACTGTCAGCTCGAATAAAATACGAGTAAGAAAAGAAGAGAGGAGGCAGGTCGACGTGATCCAGTTGAATTGGAAACGGAACAACATAGTTTCTTTTCTCGTCGTGGAAGGAAGAAAGTGGAGAGAAGATACAGCATCATTCCTCCATTCTTGGGTGTAGCATTAGTAATGACGACGGTGGCATGATGGTGGTGGTGTTGGCAGGCTCACCTCAAACAATGCCTTTTACTCCTACTCCTTCCCTGCCTCCGTTGAGAATTCCTTCAGATAATGCTTCCGATGTAGACATATAACTGTATATGTACGTATGTACGGATATGCGCACTAATAAAGTTTAGTTTGATATTTTCATTCCAGCAAATTTGCATACAAGTTGTCCTCTCTCCGTCTCAAACTTTTCCCTCTCGCTGTACACACTCCCACAGCCTTTTGTCAACCGTGACACGAAAGAAAAGTGGGGAATGAGCATCTCTTATGTTTCACTAAATAAATAAATATCAACATTCGTGAAACATTACCATCAATATAATCCCCTTTCTATTTCTCCCCAAACACACATTAACTATTTTCCCCAAGAAAGAGCCAACAAAAATCATCTTGCATAATGGCGCACACGGAGTAAGATAACAAAGAAATCCTTCTGCTTGTCGCCACACAAATATTGCCGAACACGCGGGCAGAGCAGCAAAAGAGTACAAGTGTAGATAGACAATCTCGCGTATAAACAGGCAAAAGTCATACACTTTCCAGGGGAAGGAGAAAGAGATGCCTGCAAAATTCATACCAGGTCTATTTCCCTAGATTGTGCAAAGTCTGGAAATAAACTTGACGATAACTTTTTTTAAGTCAGTGTACTGAACACACACTCACGGTACAGAGAGCACATCATCAGCGAATGACAAAACACCAACACCACCACTGCTCCGCGATCTTGCTCTCGCCTCTCTCCTCTCTCTCCCTCAGCCCGTTGTGCTCAACTGTGGTTGCCTCGACACAATAGAAAGTTGAGTAGAAAGTATGTTTTTCAAAGTGGAGGAAGTTGGCCAGCAAAGTGAAAGTTTATTTCACTTCTTCAAAGAATGTACGAGCACAATGCTGGAAACTGTTTTGTACCAACTTACATCTTCCACACTTTCTCCTTTTCCCTTTCTCTCCCATTATTATGTAGCTCACTCACTCTTTCACAGACACATTTGAAGCAGTGATATATTGCAGCAATCTCCATTCACTGTCCCTATACATCGCTTACTATTAGATACGCTTGCGAACTGCATTACACACACTTTATGTTCTAGTCATATATACAGACTTTCACGTACCTACTAAAATGTTCACTGACGAAGACGTAGACGATTGTAAATGTAACTTGCATTAAAACGAGTACTTTCTCTCTCTACCCATAATACTTTCTCGTCACACATTGCTCAGCTATTTTATATTTTATCAAATACAATTGTTCCTTTATCTTGAGAAGAGCAAAAGAGATAGAGAGAGAGAAAATTATATACGAGATGACTGTAGCACGTAAGGCACATTTTGTAGTTCCACTTACATTTATCTACTTTAAATAACAGTAACTCAATTCTAGAATTGACATATTACTTGCATTCTTACGTCCTTCTCACTCATTCTCACTTTCACTTTACGCAGCTGCACATTTGTATATACTTTATATATTATTATGTTACTTGAGATTGTGCTTCATATCTTCATTTCAGATGTGCTACTTTTTGTCAGGAAAAGCAATTGGAAAAATGAAGTTGCTTGTGGAGAGGGAGTAAATTGCATCAACTTCAGTCTTGGGAAGTTCATACCCTTTTCTTCTTAAAAATTGGAAGAAGATGAAGAAGGGAAAAAGTAATAGTTTATTTTTTACATGTTCTTTGCTTTTCTTCAACTGAAAGTTTTGTATGCGCTCTCGTGTTGGATCATTACTACAGGAGTACATCACCACTATCCTTGGCCACTATGATAGTCACGCTTTTGCTATTGTCACTGTGAACAGGGTTTCGATGGCTCTTATTTTGTTGATTGGGTGTTGGTGGTTGGCCTTCCTTCCGGAATGAGATACGCTGAGGACGTTGTGGTTGCGGTTGATGATGATGGTGGTGATGGTGATGTGGAGGATGCACTGATACAGCTGCTTCAGCTGATGAAGTAGGCGACCGCAACGGAGGGTCCGTCGGAGTATCCACGTCACTTGTACCAAAATTCTCGTGATCACGGTCATGATTACAAAGTTTATGAGCCTTTTGCTCGGACGATGAAGACGACGAATACGGATCCTGATTTTCATCGCCCCCTTCATTTCCACTCTTTCCTGTTTTTGAGCAGTGTGAGGAGTCCAAGTCCTCCGTTTGAGTCGAGATGGTCGTGCTTTCTAAAACTTCTGCTGGACGAGTACTTATCCTTGGCTCATTCATGTCTTGCTCTCCCTTGCCAAACTCTGTAAGCATTTATGGTTGGAATCAAACAAAACAAAGGGAAAGTTGAGTAATCATTGTAAATAACTGTGACAGCGAATGAGTCCACGAGGCGACTACTGCGGTTTTATGTGAATCCCAAAATGGCAGTAACCCATTTAATCCTGACGCTACTACTTCTACCACTACGTCACGTTGCAAGTAATGCAAGTGTCCTAATAATACCTATAAAAACACAAACATGTACTCCTACGCCAAGTCACCAGCCAACGTCCATTGCAAAACGTAAAAAGGGGAAAGTAACAACTTTCTGGCCAAACATTTGGAGAGGGAACGGAAATAAAAAGAACAAATAATCAAGCAACATAATCTTGAGAACTTGGACCGACCAAGACTATTCTGCGCGGATTAGGTTTATTATTTTGCAGGTCAGTCATGCCAGACGTAGTATTCATTTACGTTCTGTCCTCTGTTATCGCAAGATATTAGCGCCATCACTTCTTGAGAGAAATTGTGAAAATAACATGTACGTTTATTTCTGCATCGAAAAGTTGCCAAACTATCCTCACAAACTTACAATTTGTGCAGCATAAATTTTCGAAGCATCTTACATTTCACTTTCTTTCCGGTGCATTACGCTTTCGATCATAAAGCTTCGTTTTTAGAGAAAAACTGCCAAAGTAGTAATCTACATTAGCTCTGGGACTATGGGACCAACAGAGCTCCTCCACAAGCTGAAAATCAAAAGTTACAGACGAAAGCAGGAATTCTTTTTTAAACTCTTTTAACTGACTGAATGGGAAATTCGATGGACATATTTACTGCGCCTAAAACTTGGACCTATACACTCCAACTTTGGAACATGACATTGAGAACAAATCGACACAAAAACAAGAAAGAAATAGTCTTGGAGACTTGGAAATGTTTCTTGGAAGGGATTAGTTTTCCCATTGCATACTTTCTTTTCTCCCATCGTCTTTAGTCACCAACTCGGATGGGAAAAGAGAAACAATTTGTTAAAGTAGGATACATGCTGACGTGGAGTAAAAAGAGGGGAGCAGCAAACGATGTGAGAATGTTGCTCGGAGGGGGAGAGAAGGGGAAATCAGTGTGGAAGAGAAGTAGATGGTTTGGTTGGTGATTTGCTCGAGTTACGCATTGTTACAACAAAGTACCTAACAGGAAAACTACAAGTCCTGGGAGAGATGCACTACCACGACACTATTTTCTCCACCAAAATGAACTTCGCAAGTCAGCAATATTTAGGGAAAGCGATTGAGGGCAAATGGGAGACGGAGGAAGCACACAGGATAGTAGGATAGTGGGATAGGCAGTGTAATCAAAGCAAAGATTTAGGAAGGGGATAACATGTTCCAATGACTAACCATCGCACTGAGTGCCACAGTCAACTTTCACCGCCGGCTGGTGGTGCTGAGCAGCATGAGGAAGATTGGTCTTTGTGGAGGAATTTTCGAAATGGTTGTGTTTTAGGGCAGACATTTGAATAGGTGTTATCGCACCACTACCACCGAGGGCAGATGCATTTAGGGAGGCTGGTCCACCGACGCCACCTCCGCCAGCTGCAGTTGATGCAATGGTTGAGTAGCGAGTTGCAGGAGCCATCATACTCTGACGAACATTACGCTCTGGATGGAATATGATTAGGTAGAGTTTCGGTCCGAAGAGACATGCGATCATGACATAGGCACTCAGTGAAATTGCGACCGTCATGCTTGTCACACGAAGTGCCACCTGCAAAATAATCAAATGTCATTCATTCATCAGCCTTCTATTCATCTCATTGTGCATCCCATTTTACTTGGTTGTCTGCCTGTCTGGTGGGCTCGAAGCAACCAAATTCCACAAATTACCGGAGCACGGCGGAAGAGAACTTTTCCCTATCTTCTCGCCAGCACAAGCATGACATCATTCCGAATAAAAGCGCTCATCCAAATCGCTGGTGCTAAACTACAAAAGGCCTCACTAATCGTAAGTTATTACTAAAAGCACCTGTAAAACCCGAATGAAAATATGTTCGGGTCGCGTAGGTGAGCCCACCACCACAGTTGTTCCAAAGTTGGAATAATAGAGTTCCGTCATTACAACGGGAGATGCATACATTGGATAAGAGAAGGTGGGAGCTACACACATACCTGAGTGCCTGTGGAGAAATAAATCGGAACAAACGCCAGCCAGATGATGCAAGTGGTGTACATTGTGAAGCCGATGTATTTCGACTCATTGAAAGCTTCTGGTATCTTCCTTGTTAGCACAGCGTACACGGTGCACACGCAAATTATCAACAAAGGATACCAGAACGCCACAGCGTATGAATGATTGATGTACGCCTCACAAACGAGGAAGTTGTCCTGCCGCGACGGGTAGTAATATTTCGCTCTGGGTGGCTGGAGAAGCATCCACACCACGTTTATCAGCACCTGCTTACAAAAAGGGAATCCATATCAGAAAGAGTTTTATCCATGTGGCTTGTTCCTACTCTTCATTACAAAAAAACTTTGCCATTTCACATCGACTGGAAGGAAAAGTGAATGAGCGTGTGTGTGTGTGTGGGCAGAAGAGATAAAAATCGATAGAATAATAGTAAGCCTTGTTCCCGAATATCATCAACACCATCACTGTCAAAACACCTAATGCAATGACGCTACAGCAAACACAAAACTGTCAAAAGTCCGTTTGAGTTGTGAAAGTATTAGTGCGAGCACGAACCAACGAGTACTGGCACATATTTATATATCTATAGCTCGTGCACTACGCTCTATATTGGTTCAGACCTTATAATATGCGTATACCTGCTCTGTGCACGTTGGGAGGAAACAAAACATGACACGAAACATTTCAGCAGAATGTCATTTTTGCTTTTATTAAGTCTCGGCGAAATGTTTTTTGTATGAGCGCTTACTTACATAAACATTATGCTCGCTGTTAGCTTCAAAATCCTCAACTTAATTTGAATTAGAATATATTTCAAAATGTCTTCAAATGACTGGTTTTCTCATGAAGCAAAACATTTGTCTAAAAGCATTTCTACTTTCGAAATAATCAGTTTGGGCTTGGCATGAGTATAAATAGTGATATCGATCATTTTGCAATGATCCAATTCATCGGTCACACAATCCTCACGTGTATTTGAGCAATGTCATTTTCTCCGGAAATATTTTCACACGTTTTTCGCTGCATGCACACTTCAATGGCAAAGCTTTTGGAAATTGCTTTCAGGCGATGGCTTGCGAAAAATATCAGCCAAACATTCGACGTAGTAACAGTTGACACCTGTTCACGAAAGAATTGTTGCAAAAACACAGATATTGGGATAACGCGATAAAAATGTAAAGTCACGCGCACAAAATTTTCACAGTAGTGGAAAATGATGATGATGGTAATGGGATACAGCTCCACATTCTATTCTCATTCAGTCTCATAAAATATCATTGCTTCTCTCACTTTTCCCATTTGCCTTTGCCGAGGTCGGTGTTTTTAAAAAGCCGAGCTACAGAGGAAATCCTGCACATTTTTATTGATGCTTTCATTTTCATGTACAACCCTCATTACATTTTGACAGCTTCTCATTTCAGTTTCTGCGGACGTAGGCTTGGCTGGATTGGATGTGAACGGCGGTGGGAAAGTGGGATTGCGAGAGGAAAATCGTCGAACGCCTCTGTTAACCTAACACCAGTACATTACAATATATACTCCATCAAATACATTGTTTCGGCATCGGGAGAAAAGGCAAACCCCCTTCAGCCCTTTCCGAAAAAGTCGTCTCATATTTACTGTGAACACAGATTAGTACTTTTGATCATGGCATTAGTTTACATGGCAGGCATGCCCCCACCGAAATATTTGTTTTACACTCATTCATATTCATGCATTGATATAGGTCATGAGTCATGATTCAATGAACACCTAGCTCTGCTCTGACTGCTCTCTATACTACTCGCAACAAGAGTCTCAGCTGGAATAATAAATGTGGATTTTCACATTTCACTTGCTATTCAGAGGCATTCTCTGGGAATTCTATGCGCAAATAAACACGTTCACTTGCATTAGCATCAATAGCACTTTTCGTAGATACATACATTCTCCTATGTCCTTTCTACATTGTGTCTACACTGATGGATAATTTGTTTCAAAGATTTATGGTCGCGACTGTCTCAAAGCGAGCAAACTTTTTAGAGGAGTAGTGTGCTGCGGTGGTCTGACACTTGCTCTAAACAAACTTCCGTTGTGATATTCGGATATTCGCGTAATTTTTCTCCCACTTGAGAAATCGTTAAAACATACACAATACGTATTACATAAATATAGTGGGGCAGTAGCCAAACAAAGCGGAGATAGCGGCCTTACGCAGATTATCATCCGCCATGTAGACCTACGCCAATCATTTATCACGAATCTCTAGTCAACCGAACAAAAGACTCATTTCATTCGCCGTAAGCTGTCACTGCACCACAATACGTTTTGAAATAAGGGAAAATGGAATGAGAGAGGGAGAGGGGATTCCTGAATCCCGAATGTGGGAGGTCACCCGTCAACTACAAAACCGAAATGATTTTTGGTAATATATGGTGATAGTAGAAGACAACTACCCTGGAGCTTACTCATTTCTTAAAACTATCCCCCGAGTTCAAGTGTAAAATCACACACACACACACACACACACGCACGCACGCGCGCGTTTGGATGAAAGAAGCTGTCTCCTTTCACCTATTTTCTGGCACACTTCCCAACGCATTTGTCACACGAGACAAAAGGGGGACACACGACACACGACTTGGAGGAAGATATGAGAGAAGAATAAAAAGGAAATGTAATCAAACCTGAATGGAAACGAGGATAGAACAAATGACAAGTTGTGAGCGAGGGGAGATAAACGATGGTCGCCTCGCAGATTTCTTTCCAGCTTCAAAGATCCGAGCAATCCTATTCGTTTTTGTTAGCAGCGCGGCATAGACGACGGTGAAAACGAAGCCTGTCATAAACTGTTGAACTCCACATATCCAGTCGTTAGGCCTATCAAATGAACAACAACAAAAGATGATTGAGCATTTGATCGAGCGGAAATTTCCGACAAAAAGACTCATCATTTCAGATTCTAATCCTGGTGACATTTGTTAATTAAGTTATGGGTCTCGAAGTCGTCCTTTTTAAAATTGCAAAGAATTTACTAATACAACATTGGTAGAACAAGAACACTTTAGAGGTCATAATAACACACATCCAATCAAACGCTCTATTGGTCCAAATATACTGTAATCGCGTGTAAGATAATAAAGTGAACAAAAGGTGAGGGGCTGTGGAGGTAGAACACAAGTTTTTTAAGTCGTCATACATGTAATCGCAAATTGAGATCAATTTCCTGTATGACTCCTCAAGGTTTTCTACTCCCGGATATTACCAACGTGTACGAGCTTTTTGTTGGGATACTTATTAGTTCACAGAAAAGGGAAATCTTCCAATGGGTTCGTGATAAGAACGGCAAACCGAGCATTAGACAACATCCTTTGGTCCGGTACATTCCAGTTTTTCAGAGACTCTCCAGTGCTGGCATTGAGATTGAGAAAGTATGGAGAGGGAAAAGAAGAAGGGGAGGACGTGCACGAACATACACCGTCAGTATCAAAAGAAAGTGCCACACATGAGTTGTTCTCTTTTTTTGTCACAAAAGAAATCTTCCTTCTCCTTAACCACTGAACGAGTTGGGAGAGTAGAGTACAAAGTTGTGGAGGATGTGAGAAGATTGGCAGTGGGAAAGAGAAAGAAGCTGATGGCCAACTTACCGGATGATGAAAAGGAAGGTTAAGGCATAGCAAAAGAAAAGGCCGATGAGGATAACGTAGGAGAGCTCTCGACCAGCAGCCCTCACCACTGGCGTGTCGTTGTGAACGATGAAAACTCCGACCACGGCGATGGTGAGAACACAGCCGACTCCTGCAAAAGTCATCGCTCCGATAGCCCATCCACTGCAAAGAAATACAAGTACAAAACATTCTTTATAGTGACTTGAAGAAAATATAAGTCGGTAGGAAGGATGACTATAAACCATGCGTCAGTTATTGGATAATAAGTTTTCTTCTTTCCGATCTCTTGAATTTATTCACCCAACTTTTGAGCAGTTTCCTGCCTCTCCCTACTTTCATAATTGATGCGTGTAGCTTTTCCTGTTAACACATGTCCTCTATAAAAGAAATATAATGTCATCTTGAGGACGCTCCCTTGTAAGTAGAGGATATTTTGGATTTGTTCCAGCATTGTTTCCACGACTGAAAAAGTTGAGAGCAGGACAGCACGAATAAAGATCTCGTGTATGGTTTTAGGGATTTGAGAAGCGCGTCAACTCCCACACTCTTACTCGTACTAAAACTAGTCCTGAAAGTAATATCACCTCCGAAACGAGACATCGCTGTGGATTTAAACTAGCTCCGCGTGTTTTTCTAGTAATTTCATTTTCAGCTCCAATCTCATTCTCTGTAAAGCGAATTTCAGTATCCTTTAATAAAGTGACCCAATCACGTTTTTCAATCCCGTTTTCTCACGTTTCAAGACGTATCATTTGAAGACGCTGAGTGAGAGTCAGCGATTTTTGAATTGCTTTAAACTATAAAATGCAGATGAAAATACAAGTCAAATATTTAGAACTCCAGAGTATGATCATGGGGCAGTGGTGGAATGAGTAGAAGCGAGAGAAAGCAAGAGGGAGATATTTCTCCTTGGGGAGGTCCAATACGCCACATTCCACCCAACATTCTCGGAACTTCATGACAATGACTTTGGGAATTAAATGATCAAAGTAATTCAACAAAAAAGTTTGTCAATTATGGTTTAAGCGTAACTCATCAGAGCAGCTGTGCTTCCATTTCATCACACTTGTACTCTCTTCATTGTTTCCATTCGCAGTATATACTTTTTAAGTTCTTCCACCGTTTGCCAGAGCGCAAGGAAATAATGGAAAATTTTACACATCGCCACATCAGCGGACCTTCACTCCCCTCCAGTTTCCAGTATTTGTGGAAAGCGAAAGCTACATGTATAGTATACGTGTGCTCACTCGGCACTCCTCACTCCTGTTCACACAAGTATAATTTTATTCAAGCTCATTTTCCACGACTCGAACAGGTACATTCATTCGCAAGCGTACTTACTCGTAAGCCTCACTTTCGTCCAAAAAACGCAATGAACTTGACTGAGAGAGATATTTTTTGGGAGAGGACGAGAGTAAGTAAAATTGGATAAAAAGCTGATGTAAACCTTACTAACACGCACACCTAATCAAGACGTAACGGCTTTCCTAAAAGCACGAAAAAGAACTTTCCCCACTTTCTCGGCTATAAAGTCCAGAGTAGAAGATAAAAAATTTTCCCTGGTTGTAGTTACGATTCCGACGTCTATAGAGATACGTAGGTGTGCTCCTTTTTCGCGAAAGTATCATGTGCTTATACAACTTTGGTGTACCTATTAACACCTAAATAGATATAAAAGAGAAGTAAAAGTTTATAAATGAGTGGCGATATGGTTTCTAGTATTGCCCCGGAACACAGGAATAATGCTCCTAAAAAGTGTATCATTAATTTATCCACGTCCATGCAACGATAGTATGGACGATGGACCCAACTTTCCCGCCTACGTACCGTTTTCTACAGCTACAAAAAGTAGAGAGCCTTGGAGAGCAATTTTCGCTTTCATGATTAGCAACAACACACAAAACTTTCTCCTTTCAATCCTTATTTAGTCATATTTATAATTAGCAAAGCTGTTATAAGCACTTGAAAATGATTAATTTATCTTGTGATATGAGAATGTTATTGCTTTTTCACACTACTTTCGTGGAGTATTGAGAAGAGAACTTTCACTCTGGCGTTTTACATAGTTATACCTAAATGCACGATAAGATCATCAGTCAGCTAGGGTATAATTATGTGGCTCCAATTTTCCACTCTACACTTTACTCCATTTTCCTATGCACTTTCCCTCATGTGATCCAAGATTACCTTTTCTCTACAATCATTTCGGTAATGCAGCTGGGATTAGAAACACGAGACAAAAGTGAAAGTATAGCCAAGTGTCCACGTTGTTGCTTTTAGGAAAGCTCAAGGATACTCAC
This sequence comes from Heteromurus nitidus, assembly GCA_034687055.1. Lineage (NCBI taxonomy): Eukaryota > Metazoa > Arthropoda > Collembola > Entomobryomorpha > Entomobryidae > Heteromurus > Heteromurus nitidus. The sequence continues at coordinate 3,885 of JAQFZW010000696.1, read as the reverse complement.
AACGTACACTTTAATTAAATATATTGTATCTACACATTCAAAAGAACGACCATCCCGACCACCATAAATAAGCGAAAAATATATACTATATCAACGGCAGATGAATAGTGTACAATTATAATTACCTACATAGCCCACATGTGTACATGTACTCCTACAATACCCAAACACACTATTGCCGAAAATTATTTTCTTATTTCCTCCGAGCGTCAATAGAGTGTAGACAATCCATTTAACAAGCTCCAAGTGCACCTACCTTCCCCCAGAATATAAGAGGATTAGTGTAATTCTATAAAGGGCAAACTCCGTTACATTGCGACATTGCGAGCCTGTTGAAGCGGCATGTTTATCAAAAAATGTATATTTTTCCATCGTGAAAAATGTGTCGAGTGTTGTTCTCGTGCTCCTCTCGACGTAGTTTCACTGTCACTAACAAAATTTACTTTATTGCGAGTGAGTAGGTAATTTAAAATCTGCATCATCATCCATTATGCTGGAAGCACCTCATAACTACTTTACAATCCTTCTCTTCCCTCTCTAACGTCCCATTCTACTTCCTCTGAGCATTATACCCCAACCCAACTACACTGCTCACTCTCCTCTCTGGTGTTCGGTGTTCATCAAACAGCGGGGGGATCTTTGTTGTTTTTTGTTTGCAGGTAATATTGTTGCGCCTGTAAATATCCTTCGTCGTGGTGCTCAAGTGGAAGGGTAGATTTGATTAATGTGGTGTAATAACCGCATTTTCGAGAAGCATGCAAAAAGGATGAGAGTCCTCCGCTACTTACTGCTCACTCCTGATAATCTACCGTCTCCCGGCTTCTCCTTCTTTCGAGAGTTGCACACTTTCTAACATACTCTCTCCGACCACAACGCAACGTTTTTTGCTCATGTCCATTTAGCCGCTGACAATTTTTTGCACACTTGGAAAATCGTGTGTGTATCGTGTGTCTCTTGTGCACTACGCAAGAGTAAAGCAAAAGCAAAGCTATCGTGTGCAAGTGATTCATGTCTCCGTGGCACAACGCGCAACCTAGAGGTTATCCTATTACCCCTGCTATTCTATATCTAGTACACGAAAACTGCTCTTGAACGGAATCACATTTTCAATAGTGAAACACGATGAGAGTCCCCAGGGATCATACAGAAAATGTGGTACAACAAGTTTATGGAGACTAATGCAAATTCTGATTTCCTTGTAACTGAAACCGTCTTTATAACAAAATAATAATGCATATTTATGGCAGCATTCACTTACAAAATAAGGAAAGTGCTTTGCGGGGATCTCTTTTGTGCACATTTTAGTTGAACATCTTTTAATACGTACTTGGAGGAATTTTACTTTCTCCTATAATATTCATTTCAATATTACGCCTTGTGCACATCAAAAAGAATGTAAAGGGTAGAAGTAAATACTTCAAAAGTATCACAAGTGAGCATATGCTGACATCGATTTTCCTATCCTGCACTCTATGTCACCCAAGTTTTGAAGCTCTTTCTTAGCTTCTTAAACTTTCTTCCTTAATGTTTACTTTATGCAGAATAAACATTATTGATTCATGTGCGCCGTCGTGCTCAAAAAGGCTCCCAAGTTTAATATTTTGCCAGGCTGGCCCAGCAATCGCAATTCGATCCTGTGTCAAGACTTTCATGGGTCCACTGGGTCATCCCAGCCTTTCATAACATGTCTCGTTTATGTTCGTCCCTGAATAAACATCATTTTGATTTGAGCAGAGGGACCAACTCATCTTTTTCCAAATGCAAGTGGGCAGAAGCAGCGAGGACAAATACTCTATTTTCTGTGGACAAGCACAAAGCCATATTTGGAGAACTCTCGATCATAAAGCACAACCTTTTACCAAATCTACCCCATTTGCGCACAAGTCTATAACTGCTTCGTAGTGATGTAGGGTGGTCATAATGAGGTTTAATTCAAATCGAGACCATTCAGAACCATCTCGGAGAAAGCGGTAATTGAAGTAAAATGTTAGAAAACTCGAGTCTAGACAAAAAATGCTCAAGTTGCTTCCGGGATTAAAGTAAAAATAATTATAAAATGGAACATCAGGAGGAGGGGACATGTTTTAAAAAGAAAAGCTGCTCGATTTTTTTATTAATTTAGGAAAATAGAGTAGTTGTTTTTTGTTTTTACTTTCTTTTTATGAATAAGCCCAGGGGAATATCCATCGTATACACCGAGTGTTTAGGCTGGATCCGCTGACTGGTATGTATATATTGCCGTAGGACAACACGATGAAAGGATTACGTTACGGCAGTTTTAAAAGAAGTTTAAGAAAAAGTAATGAGACGGACGGGCTTACCTTCAGCTAAGCTTTCACTGTTTTGTCTGTTTTTATATTTTAATGTAAAGTAAGAAGTTGCATCTGAAGTGTTTTGAATACACCGTTTCATTGGCGTTCTAGGGAATATATCTGCTTGTCAGAGCCCACTCAAAGGAATAACCCCCGTGGTGTGGTGGTGGCATCTAGAATTTACATGCCCGTATGGCCCGCATATGCAAAGCGCAAAGGATGTGAGTGTGACGAAGACTATGTTCACTTCTCCGAAAAGAATAAGTTTCCACTAAACTTTTTAGGGAACAGTGAAGCATACACTCCAGACTTTTTCGAAGCTGCCTACCTTGAATATCTGACTTTAAAAAAGGAAATTTCAAGAATTTCTTTGCATTCGCTTCAGTTCAAGTAAACTAACGTGCGGAGGGAAGAAGTTTGATCTGCCTACATGATGACTTTTACTGTGTACACAAAGTATAAACCTTCATTACAAATTTTCGACAACAGAAAAAGCAGGAGAAAGTTTTTTTTCGCTCTGTACCTCTCGCATAGGATTTACTTACGAGGGAACGTTTTACCATGGACATGGTATTTTCAATCCGTATTTTTTCCAGTAACTCGTCTTGGGTAAACTTTAAGATTTAGCAAATATGCATTTTTCAATGGACAACTGTCCTGGAGAAAATAAATAAATTCCAGAATCCAGCGCTCAGAAAGGAATTTGGGCTACGGCAATTTACATGTGAAAATGGAAGCTACCACGTATCCCTACCTCATCATATTTTCGGAATTTGGCACTTCCTACTGTTACGAAAGTTGCCACCCTAGAATCGCTTTCGCGCTTTGTTACAATGCGACGGTACTTTTGCAACAGCATTTTACTTCGGTGGATCGGACTTTTGAATACAACACTGCTAAAATATTACAATGTGATATTACAGAGTGTAAATGGTTAAAGGAATCCATATAGCACCTGAATATTTGACTTTGATAAGTTCAAAAGTTAATTTATTTAAATTTTATTTGTAAAATTTAGCCATCTCTTCAGAACAATTTATTTATACATAGACACATATTTTTCATAAATTCAGGACAAAATTTATTCAAAACAAACAATATTCTAAAAATGGAAATGGTATTCGTAAAAGAAGCAAGGGAAACATAAAATGTGCTTGCAATGTGCACATTTTAGGAACCTTCCATTCCCGCATGGATTTTTGTCAAATTTATTTGAGCACATGCACGGGTCCTTCTCAACAAACGTAAAACATGCCTCCTTTACCGTTAAAAATAATGGGCGTTCGTCAGATAAACCAGACGAATACCAGGAGTATTTGATCATATCCTTAAAGACGGCTGCGCTTAATTGATTATGTAAAAGGGAATGAGTACGAATGATATTATTTCTCGTTGTAATTTCGTCCGAAGGATGAATGTTCGTCCCATAGTTTAGTGCAGCTTCATTGTACATTTTTTTCGCGAAGTACTTGAGCTGTCGATGGAAGGTGGTGTCCAGAGGTTGGCAAAGAGAAGTTCCTTTTTTCGGAATAATTTTCAACGTGCACGTTGGATTTTGGTTAACGCCAAACCG